>PISX010009885.1:0-18517 GCA_004024625.1 Mellivora capensis | reverse complement strand
CAAAAAAAAAAACCCACAGACACAAAAAAAGGAATTAGAGGTATTAGTTGACCACCACAAACCCAAACTGAACAACAACAAAAAAAGTAAGAAGACAACCCAAAAGAAGTAATAAACAGAATCTTCCCTTGCAATAACCGAAGCATAACATTCTGAACTCTAATAGCTCAATTATATTCTGTGAGATTATTCTTGGAATTTTCTAACTTTCTAATAAGCATTTTCTAATCATAACACCATATTTCAAGAGTAACTTTCAAAACCTGGAGAGCAACAAAGACAGAAGTGAGAAGTCATGTCACAAAGAATGTTTGGTGATAATGGAGATTTTAACCTGGAAAAAAGACAGTGTTAGTATGAGCCACGGGAGGGAGAATATGATTGCTGGATTGAAATATTTAAGAGTTACCTTAAGATGTATCTGTTTAGTTCCAAAGAGCAGTGATCAGAAGTTAAAGGTAAATTTCTAAACATTCATAGTTAGAACTCTGATTCATTTATTTAGCTAACATCTAACGATACAGATGCTACGACCTCTAATTTTCTCCCCTTATTTTCTTTATTGACACTTTCATGCATTTACAATTCACTATCATTTCCACATCACAATCAATAACAAAAATAAAAACGATTAATATAAACAAAAATCACTTAAAGGGCATGAAATAACTATTTACTTACTCTCCAGGGCCTCCACAATAGCAATAACATTGCTGGACATTGGTTTTATGACCTGCATCCCATTCAAGGTCTGCCACACTGTAGGGTAATGTCTGCTTCATGACTTGCAATGCTTTGGCATTTGGTCCTTTCTTAAGCGCACCACCCCTCTATATTAGAGGGAAAAAGTTATTTGAACGGATGAAGAATAAAATCTTAAATACAGTTCCTTAACATAAAATGCTTCTGAAACTTTTGAAGAAACTTCCATTCTAAATTTCTTACCATATCACAAACTGTTTGACTAGTAATAATCTTTATTTATTTTGTTGTCTTTCAAATTATTGCCCCAATTCCAAGACCACTCACTATCAGAAAATAAGTGCAAGGATAGCTGCAAGCCACTTAAGCACCATTAGTCAAACAATAAGCCTCACCTCTTTCTACCCAGCACTGATTGCTCATTTCAGTCACATAAACTTTCAACGTACACAATCATTATGTTGAGAGTGCCTTACAAATTCCATTTAGGGCTTTAGCCCAAAACACTTAAAAGATACCTTTGTTGTTGTTGCAAAAACACACTGTCGACAGAGCCATTTTTCATCTGAATCAATCACACTGGAATCAATATGAGGTGTGTGACACAACTGATGATATCCTTAATATCAAAAAAAGCATAAAGCAAATTCTATTTTATTAATAAATACTGCAACACAATTTCAAGAAGGCATTTTTAGTACTCTTCTCCTACATTAATATATTTACAATTGATGAATAAATTTATGATAACAGCTTCAAGTTACCGATGTAAAATACTTTTAATCATTAATCTTCAACAGGAGCATTAAGTATGTAATAAAACTTTTCCACAATATTAAAAGAAATCAATGTTTACCTTGGCCACACTTATCACATATAACCATTTCATTGGGAGCTTCTGAATACTCTTCCTGACATATTGTACAGACCATTTCCCCACTTCCAGTGGCTCCTAAAATATTTAAAATATACATTAAAAGACAGTCATAATAAAGAAGTATTTCATATAACAAAACTACTTTTTGACTCTGTGGGTAGCCTGTATTGGCAATCTTTATTCACTAAATCATAACGATTTCTTCTCAAGGCAAAGTACTATCCACAAAATGCTATCTCTATGCAACCTGTGTCCTTCCCACCTTTAACTTAACATACCTAACTACCTACATGGATAATTTAACCTGTTTTTATAGCAGAAGGCATAATTTAAACTGCTCTCAGGCAAGATCCTTTATTTACTTCTAACACTCATACTCCCCTGGGGGACAAGGAATGTTTTGTAAACACTAGAATTACTCTCCAGAATACACATCTATCTATCTACTACCTATATACATGTATTCATTCACCCTACACTATCTACCATCATGAGACTAAAGAAAAAGGGCCAAGAAGATATGTCAATGACTTCCTTCTCTCTGGATTCAGCACATTTCTTTTTATTTACTGACATGAAAGAAGCTGACTCCAAATAATTAATCTCCAGCTTCAGAAATCTAGAAATATGGTGTCCAATAAAGTATCCTAACAAAATCTCAGGCAACAAAAGTTTTTTTTACCTTAATAGGTAAATCAATACTTATTAATTAATAATAATACTTATTAATTATAATAGGTAAAATAATTTTATCTTAATAGGTAAATTAAAATTATATTTTTTACCTTAATAGGTAAATTATTTCTTCTTTAGGCATTCTTATTCTAATAACAATTTTATTCCACAAAATTTAGAATATGATTTTAACACTCTAACATCATTATTTCCAATATTCTCTTCTCCTCAATTTCATAGTTAAACTACATGGTATATTCATATGCCAACAATAATAAAAATACCATTCTGTGCTATTAGCCAAGTATCGTTAAGCTCTTGACATATATTATTTTTTTTAGTTCTACAAGTATCTTATTATTAGATAGAGGAATTGTGGCTCAGAAAGATAAAGTAACTAACCCAAGGATCCTCAGAAAGTATCAAGGCTAGGATTCAAATCCAGATATGCCAGAGTCCGTATTCTCTCCACTCTGAGATCCTTTCATCAATATTTTAGAATATTTTTTTCTACTAAAAGTACTGCTCACACTGCTATTTTCAAAATTGTAATTTCTTTTTTTTTAAGATTTATTTATTTATTTGACAGAGAGAATATCACAAGTAGATAGAGCAGCAGGCAGAGAGAGGAGGAAGCAGGTTCCCCACTGAGCAGAGAGCCTGATGTGAGGCTTGATCCCAGGACCCCGAGATCATGACCTGAGCTGAAGGCAGAGGCTTCACACACTGAGTCACCCAGGCACCCCCAAAATTCTAATTCTAATAGCTGCATAATATTCTATCCAGTAGAAATAACCAATTACTTTATTACACCGCTACTCTTGTGTAAGTCACCAAATTTTTTGTTTGTTCACATTTTTTTAAAAAATATTTATTTATTTATTTATTTGTCAGAGAGAGAGAGAGAGAGAGAGAGAGAGAGAGACTGAACACAAGCAGGCAGGGTGGCAGGCAGAGGAGGAGAGAGAAGCAGGCTCCCTGCCCAGTAAGGAGCCCGATGCCAGCGAGACTCAATCCCAGGACCCTGGGATCATGACCTGAGTCGAAGGCAGCGGCTTAACCAACTGAGCCACCCAGGCATCCCTGTTTGTTCACTTTTTGCATCTTTCCTTGTTTATTGTGGTCTCTTGTCCTCTCTCTCTACCTCTCCCAGGCTTTGTTTCCTTCCTTGTACTCTTGGAATGAAACAGCCTCCATAGGTTCTGAGTTTATGGCTCTGGTCAGGAGAGCAACCCGACTGAGCCTGACACCTCTCACTTCAATCAGCAATTCCCTGAAAAAGGACCAATGGCCCCAGGTTTTATCTTATACATATCAAGTTTTTTGTTGTTGTTAAAATAAAACTACAGTAAATGTTTTTCACTAGCATTTTCACTTTTGAATTCTTTCTTTTGAATAAACTGCTAGAACAGACTATGCAGTATCGATTAAAGAATATAAAACATTAATGCAACTGTTAAAGTAATACCCAAAATAAAACTATTTTCACAGAAACCATATTAGGTGTTAAAATTTAAAATCCTTGGGGTGCCTGGGTGGCTCAGTGGGTTAAAGCCTCTGCCCTCAGCTCAGGTAATGATCTCAGGGTCCTGAGACAGAGCCCCACATCGGGCTCTCTGCTCAGCAGGGAGCCTGCTTCCCCCTCTCTCTCTGCCTGCTTCTCTGCCTACTTGTGATCTCTGTCTCTGTCAAATAAATAAATAAAATCTTTTAAAAAAATTTTTTTAAATCCTTTTAAATGTATTTGTTTTAACCTATCTCATTTTGTAATGCACATTTCTTTGACTACTAACATAACTCTCTCTACATTTTTCCTTATTTACATAAACTTTAAGAAATAATCTTATTAGAGACACCTAGGTAGCTCAGTCAGTTAAGCGTCTGCCTTTGGCTCAGGTCATGAACTCAGAATCCTGGGATCAAGTCCCACACTGGGCTCCTTGCTCAGTGGAGAGCCTGCTTTTCCTTCTGCCTGCCACTCTCCCTTCTTTGTGCTCTCTCTCTGACAAATAAAATCTTTAAAAAAAAATTATCTTATTAGATGGATGAAATTAGTCCAATTTATTAAGTCATTGCAATACGTATCTATTATTAGCAGGCTTCTTATAGGAAGAAAATTACTAAAGCTACACTACACACTGAAATCTGCCATAATGCAGTATTCAGTTTCACTTCCTCATTCTAAAGCAACTCCAATTACATGTGCGCTATTTTCTGGGTGTTAGAAAGAGTTAAACAGTGGTGCAGTCAGTTAAGTTTAGGACTCTTGGTTTCGGCTCAGGTCATAATCTCAGGATAGTAGAACTGAGTTCTGCACAGGGCTCTGTGCTCAGTACAGACTCCACTTGAGCTTCTCTCTCGCTTTTCCTCTGCCCCTTTCCCCCATGCATGTGACACTCACTCTCTCTCTCTCAAATAAATAAATAAATAAATAAATCTTAAGGAAAAAAAGAGTTAAATAGCCAAGGAGCAATTCTTTTTTCTTTTCAGTTCTAGGACAATAAAAAAAGACAGTGAGCAAAAACAATCACAGCCCTCTAAACTGATATACTGGATAGAACACACATTGGACAGTATCCTTCACTTTCACAACTTTTGTTTAAAAAAAATATATTTTATTTATTTGAGAGAGAGAGAAAGAGAGAAAGATAAAGTGAAAGAGAGCATGAGAGGGGAGAAGGTCAGAGGGAGAAGCAGACTCCCCTCGGGGTTGGGAGCCTGATGTGGGACTCGATCCCAGGACTCCGGGATCATGACCTGAGCCAAAGACAGTTGCTTAACCAACTGAGCCACCCAAGTGCCCACACTTCCACAACTTTCTATATGTACTACAGGCTTTCTTCTTCCTGTCTGAAAGGAAGGAATGGATAGAGGGAGGAGGAAGGGAAGGAAACAAATATATCTATAACCTGCAAGAACCCTGAAAAGTTGAAAGAGACTCATAACTAATAGGGGAACAGAAGCAGTGTAACATGTTTCAGTCCTACCACAAAGAAAGATCCATGTTTACAAACTAATAATAATTCATAAATTATGTATGCAAGGTAACAAGATCTGCTCAATACAACTACTGTTAGAGATCTCCTAATCTTTCTCCTATCCCTCTTCTCACTGACTCCTCAATTTCAGATTTAAAACATAATTTCAGAACTTTAAACTGATCAATCCCAAGAACTATAAAGTTTCTCTTAAAAGACATATTACTAGAGTAAGAGCTATCAAGTTCCCCACTTAAGCCCCAATTACCAACTATGTACATGGTAATTAGATCATTCTAATTCTTTAACCAAAACTTCCTTATTCTTTAAAAAATTTAAGAATGAAATCAAGAAATAAAATTTAAGAATGAAATAAAAAATTAAGAATAAAATCAAGAAATAGAACACAGTAGTAACCTACCATAGAGTTCCACTTGGGATTCAAATTAAAAACCCAATCACCAAATACTTTAGAAAGGTATCCACCCTTTAGGGAAAGAAAATTTGTATCTCCTTGATATGAAACACAGGTCTTAGCATAGGCCTCTTAACTCAATAAAAAGAAAAAAAAAAAAAGTAGGGCTTTGGTGTGCAGCTAAAATACTCAAATTTTTAGTACTCGTTATTTATAAATCACTTTTCATAAGAAAAATACCTGGGAACAACACCTTTATTTAGCAGATTCAAAGGGTATACAGCAATCATAGAAATTATTACAGTAATAAAAGAGAAAGCATTACAAAAAACATACCTATAACCAAACCAAGGCATACCTGTATTCACTTTTACTTGCACACAAATACAGCCTCATTTTCCCATCCAAATTTAAAACCCCTACTTAGATCTCAACTCAAAGAACTCAAATCATTCTTATTAATAAATACTTCTAGTATCCTAAACCTGTTTAATATGTCCTAATATCCCCCAAATCATCTGGCAAATAGTATGTTCTCAATAAATACTAACTCTCTACATTACTTTTACTAATATAAGCAAGTAACAGTTAAATTGAAGCCCAAAGTGTTACTCATATTAGTGGCTAAAAATTTTTCTTCAAAATTATTAGATGGGCCCTAAAAATAGTTCATAGATGTACACCACTGATGCATCTGTTCTTTAGTCTACCTCTATTCTAACTAAGAATAATTCCTGTTCTTCCAGGGTTTATAACAGATTATAACTCCTTGAGGACTATGAAGAACATATTTCCTCAAAAGTGATTCTGAGTTACCTTAATATACTGTACTCAACAAAAAACACTAGAAAGTGACAGCCTAAAGAAAATCAAATTTTAGTGTAAATCATGTTCAAGAGAAATAGTAGCACCTGCCTGTTTGAATGTCCTTCCAGAGAACCCAGGATTTAGAACTGTCTTCAAATATGATGAAGCAGCTCTGTTTCAGTATGTTTATCTGAAATATAGAGGAATATTTATGGTGATTTTTTTGTAAGTTAAAAACATGAAGTTAAACTTAAACTCAGAATTATTAAAAATTTACTGCAAAAAACAACAAAAGATATATAAAGGTAAAACTTGCCTTTTTGATAGTTCCAAGATAAAACAAGCCATCTGACCATCTAGCTAGGACATCCTGACCCTCTTCAAATTTACATGCTGGCTTTTTGACTTTATGTCCATCCTGTAAAGACAGCTTGGTCAAGGATGTTGGGGTCTTTTGGTTTCGACGTAAAGGAGACCGCTTGTGGACCAGTGAATTACCTGCCCCTGTAGAGTCTCTGATTAGGGATAAAAGACCATATATAAGATTAACTTACTTAAAGAGCTTATTTATACACCAATGATATGTTTTATATATTAATCAAAACTTTTGGTTCATTAAAAAAAAAACCTTAAACTGGGAGAAAATTTAATAGGTATCTCAAAACACAAATACTCTCCGGAATAAGTAACTTTAAAGAAAATGATAATTGTTCTCAAAATTCATTCAATGCCTACCCTTACTGAGACAAGGATTCAGCAATCACTCTAAGATCACACATTCAGGGTACCTAGTATCAAAATAACAGCTCTAAGCTGAAGCGGGTAAGCCATGGTCATCAGCAAAGGATGCCTTAAATCTCATGACCGGGTTTAGATAAACTAAAAAGAAGTTACATGGCACAATTTCATAAGCACATGAAAAAGAATAAAAATAATTATGCCACACATAGTGAAAACACACTAACCAGTGACTTTGGGGTAGTTGGGTATATTCAACTCATTGGAAGAGTAGTCATGACCTCCTTAAGTGAACCACCACTGAATTAAGTCGTTTATTGATGGGAATGTGTCCCAAGTCCCTAAAATATAAAGACTAGGAGTTTAATAAAATTAAGAAACACCAATTTACAAAATCATACTCAAATGAGAGGTATAAATCATTTATATTTTTAAGCAAAAGACCCCAAAATTATGTATCCCAAAATTATATTATTATTCATATATTAGTAATTCCAAAAACAGCATAGCATAACCACAGCATTATTACCACCAATTTTTTCTCAAAGGTAACAAAGCACTGTTTGGTTTCATTTTCTTAACTTAGATGCTTTACTAATTAAACAAACAGCAATGTATAAAACTAGACAGACAATAATTCAAAAGTAGATAGTATATAAGTTAAGTAAAAATAAATGGGGGAGAAAAAAAATGTTTCAATACCTAGGAATTGGGACTACCTAATTTCAATACCTAAGAATACACAAATTCTAGGAAATTCTATCATGAGCTTCAACATGAATGAACCTTGAAGATATTAGGCTAAGCAAAAGAAACCAGACAAAAAAAAAAGAATAAATATTGTATAATCCCACTTACATGACATAACCAGAGTATCAAACTCACAGACACACAGAAGATAATGGTGGTTGCCTAGGGCCAGGAGGAGGTCAGTATGCAGAGTTAGTGTTTAAGGGGTAGTAGAGGGACGCCTGGGTGGCTCAGTTGGTTAAGCGGCTGCCTTCGGCTCAGGTCATGATCCCAGCGTCCTGGGATCGAGTCCCACATCGGGCTCCTTGCTCAGCAGGGAGCCTGCTTCTCCCTCTGCCTCTGCCTGCCACTCTGTCTGCCTGTGCTCGCTCGCTCTCTCTCTCCCTCTCTCTCTGACAAATAAACTTAAAAAAATTTAAAAAATTAAAAAAATAAGGGGTAGTAGAGTTTCAGTTTGAAAGACACACTAAGTTTTTTTCTCTTCAAGTTTTTATTTACATTCCAGTTAAAAATAAAATAAAATAAATTTTAGTTAACATATAGTACAATGTTAGTTTCAGGTGTGGAATTTAGTGCTTCATCACATACATATAATAACCACTTCACAAAAAATGCCCTCCTTAACGCCTATCATCTATTTAACCCATCCCCCCACCCACCTCCTCCCCAGTAATGAAAGACATACTACATTTTAAAGATACCCAAAGGAATAATGATTGATATCTCTCCAAAGTTGCTGAAAACCATTAATCTACACATCCAAGAAGCTCAACAAACTCCAAGTAGGACAAATGGCAAAGTGACTTATACCCAGAAATACCAAAGTAAAAATGCTAAAAGAAAGAAAAATAACTCATTATGTACAAGGAAACCCCAATAAGATTAACTTCTCATCAGAAACAATGAAGGCCAAAAGGCAGCAAGATCCTACATTCAAAGTGCTAAAAGAAAAAACTGTCAACCTTATACCCAGCAGAACTGTCAATCTCATACCCAGCAAAACTGCCATTCAAAACTGAAAGCAAAATAATTAATCTAGGATAAACAAAACTGAGAGAATTTGTTGCTAGCACAGCACCTTACAAGAAATACTAAAGGAAGTTCTTAGTAAGGTTGAAAGCCAGTAAGCCAAGAGAAATATAAATCAACACACACACACACACACAAAAAACAGTGGTAAAGGTAATTAAGTAATTATAAAAAACAGTATAAATGCATACTTCTTCTAACTCAAATATATGGAACAATATGTGTATAACTGAATTATAAGGCCTATAACATATCTGGTAATAACAGCACAAAGGAGGTGGTGGGAACAAAATTGTATTAAAGTAAAGAAATGATACCAGATAGTTACATCAACCCATAGGAACAAATGAAGAAAACCAAAAATGGTAAGTAAGAAAGTAAATGTAAGTGAAGTATGTCACTTCAAGGAACTATCTGGCGAATACCCATATTCGCCAGATAGTTTCAAGTAAAAATGGTAGTTCATGAAAAAGCTGTTACTTAAAACAATGACATAAATATCCTATCTATACTTCCTATTTCATCACACATGACATTATTAAAACTCAGGGGTGCCTGGATGGCTCAGTCAGTTAAGCAACTGCCCAGGCTCTCTGCTCAGGAGGAGGCTGTGTCTTCCTCTGTCCCTCCCCCTGCTCATGCTATGCTCTCTCCCTCAAATAAAAAAATAAAAATTTTTAAAAATATATAAACTCAAAATTTAGTAAAAAACAATTTTCAGTGTTTCATCAGGAATGTTCTTACATGAAAGAGGGTTTTCTGTGTATGCATACATTTTGGTGGGTTTGGAGTTTGTTTTTTTACTATGAGTGCTCAACAATGAAGAATACTGCCTTGTTTCATGCTAGGGTGCACAACAGTTTGACCAAACATCATTTTCATGCTATCTGTACAGATATTGACACAATGAGAAAGGCAAATAACATCTAAGTATTATGAAAATAATTCTGACCTTTCAGACTCCTACAAGGATTCATGGATCACACTGTGGGAACCATGCTCTAGGAAAACATATGTTGCCATGTATCTAAATAAAGGGAATGTGTCTGCCATTGACAGCTGTAATGAAAAGGCATTTAGTAGGATCAGGGGTTAAAAGTCTGACAAGATGAGTGCTAGAGAGAAGTAAAAATGGAGAATGAATCTACCATTAACTTTACCAACAGGAATGTTCAATGCCAGGCTAAGAACCTTCTTTCTCCAGAGATGAAATCAATTTAATGCCTTCATCACAATATTAAAATGATTCTATCAGCAAGCACTTTCTGGAAACTATAAATCCAGGGGTCACTTGAGGGATTTTGCTTTCCTTAAAGAAACTAACCAAAACCTGAGCAACATAATTAATTGTAGGTGAAAAATGACTTTAATAGAATGCCAAGGTGGCTACTGACCTAGAACTTTCCAAATCTAGACTGGAAAATGTACAAAAATCAAAACTGAAAACATTCCTAAATTGGTTCTGTATGCTGTGCTACTGCTTCAACAAACTCTCTTTCATGACAGTCTCCCATCTTACTCCCTTAAAATGTGTCAAGATCTTTGAGAAAAAGAGAAAACTAAAATTCCAGGCTCCCTGCTCCCTTTCACCACTCCTATTTCTTTCCTCCCATTCACAACCAAACCTTTAGAAGAAATTTATACACTCTTAAACTCTATTACTATAGTCTTTCCCATTTACTCTTCAGCCCATAGCAACACACATCACCATTCTCTTAGCCAAACACTCCACCAAAAACAGGGATTACGTCTGTCTTACTCTTTTTTCTTTTTAAATTAACATACAATGTATTATTTGCCTCAGGGGTACAGGTCTGTGAATCATCAGTCTTACATAATTCACAGCACTCACACGAGCACATACCCTCCCCAATAACCCAGCCACCTCCCAGACATCTGTCTTACTCTTACTCACAGCTGTATCCTCAATGCTCTGCAAAGGGCATGACACATAAAAGGCAGAAAGGTTATATGGAACTTATAAACTTCAAGCTCAATTCAAGAAAAATCTATATTTAAAGAGTTAAATTATTTCTAAAAATGAGTGCATGCACAAATAGTCTGTTTTGTTCTGAATAAACAATAGACTCTAATTCACATACAACAAATACATACCAATCTTTATTCACATAAACATGAAGAACATAAATCATATATAAAACTGCATTAACGGGTATTTATAAACAGTGCTTTGCTTTTAAAAATTTCTGTCCAAAGAAACTTTATAAGAAATAAAGCAAATGACCCATAATAGCATGACTCAAACATAACCAAGATAAACACTGTATATTTATCCAAGGTAATTTCTCCCATTACTGTCACTGATTACTTCCCTCCTCTCTAGAATGTGACCTTTATTAGAAGCCAAATTCGTTTTATTAATTTTAGAATTTATTATTTCCCTTCTGATTAAAGGTAAACATAAGATAGTAAAATAATGCAGAAAAGAGTGAAAAGTGAAAATTCCCCATCATACTTTCTCCCACAAAAGAACTGTTAATCTCCTGACTTTTCTTTTGTATATACCACATACACAGACATAATTCACATAAAATGTTTTAATTTAAAGAGTGGAATATTACATATACTGTTCTCTAACTTTCTCATATAATAATGTATCTTGGACAATGTAATATCCATCTACACAAGTATAAAACAAAAGTATGTAAGATAATCCTTTCTTCAAATGCTAAGCTACTTTCCAACTACTACCCAACTGAGGAAGATTTAGTATGTTTCCATTCTTTTACTATTACAACCAATACAAAGCTCATCCTTTTCCATTTTTTTTTTAAGTGTCCCTGGTACTACATGAGATAAATTCATAAAGAACAATTACTATAACAAAAAATATATACATTTTTCCTTTTTGCTGTAGAAGATTACAAACATGCAAAAGCAAACTAAACAATTATAAAAAACTATCAGGTATTCACCATCCAGTTTCAATTACCATTTCACAGCTAATACTATTTCACTTCAACACCCCATTCCCCAACCTACATTATGTATATATTTTAACTGACAATGTCAAATGAATCTCCAAAAAAGTAGTTTCACTGACACTACCAGAACAGCACCTGAAGGCCCAATACTTCACCAGCAGTATTTACCTTTTTATTATTTGACAGACAACACACACACACACACACACACATTTCTATCTACAGTTCTATTATTATTAAAGGTTTTTTTCCTTTGTTAATTTGTATGTCTTCTGGAAACAGTAGATATTCTCTGCCTTTTTTTTAAAACTAAAATGTTCATCTTTTTCATAATGACTTAAGAGCACTTTATAAATTATGAATAAGAACATTTTGTTACACATGATAGAAATACTTTTCCCAGCTCATACACTATAGAGGTGCCATGACAAAGACTTTTTGATAGGGGGATCAGTACTTGGTGTTCAATATCTCCTTTCTTGCATCCAGGCTGCCTTGCCTATTTAAGAAGCCATACCAGAAAAAATTTAAACGGAAAACCAAAACAAATAAAGGAGTTGGTCTGCATGCCCTTTTCTTAAACTGCGCACTCCTAATCACCATTGTTAGGTTGTGTAAGGTGCTCAGTGGTCTTCCCAACGCCCATTACATCTACAGTCCACATCTTTTCATTTTACATGATGTTAAGTGTCTTCTCCCAAATGGGAGTTAAAGTTAAATTTCACTCTATTTGGCAGATAATCTTTAGTGTATAAATACAGGGCAGTTCCAATTAATTGAAGCAGGATTTTTTGAGGTCAAACGTTTTATAAAATTTGTAAAACAAAGCTAAACTAAACTAAAAATCCACAGAATAGTTAAGTCGACTTCTAAAAGAAAGAACAAAGAAAGAGAGGAAGATTCACCCTACCAAATACTGTGACATATTCCAGAGAAAAACTGTTCTGTACAGGTAGGGAACAGACAAGATTATTACAACAGAATAGGTATCTCCAAAACAGTTTCATTTAAGGGAAGTAGGTATATGATAAAAGTAACACCACAAATCAGTACAGAAAGGACACATTATTTAGTAAATAGTATTGGGGAAAATGATTCACTTAAATGGAGGAGAAGCTATACTCTTAATTCACAATTCACAAAAAGGTGCATTATAGATGGATTAAAGACAAAAATAGATGTAAAACTTTAAGCATAACTAGAAAATATAGAATATTGTTATGACAACTGATGAACTATTGAACTCTACATCTGAAACTAGTGATGTACTATATGTTGGCTAATTGAATTTTTTAAAAAGGAAGATGCTTTTTAAATACAAAAAAAATATTGTTATGATCTTGGAAGCAGAGCATACATACAACATGGAAAGATGCTGCAATGTGTTGTTGAAAGCAAAATGAATTTTAACGCACAATTTTATGCAAACTGAAAACATGCATATATAATACCATATATTTTACAATGACATATATTAAATATTTTCAAGTGGGTATGTTAAGACAACTGGTAAGTGAGAGTAGGAGATCTGACTGAGAACTGGGGAAACTGGACATGTCCTGACCAGAGAACTGTGATGCTATAGTATACTTCTTTCTGTTACGAAGATCTGACTCAATTATATCAGCTCCTCATACCATACAATACAAATTAACAAAGTAGCAGAAGTCAAATCTTATTTCCAGAATGGTCACAACCAAACTCACTATTTGCTATCTGCTTTTACTATTCAACAACATACACATAAAGAATACTTCTTTCTATCTATACAATTCTATTCATAATACTACTACTTAAAGAAGCACTTTTTTCTTCACTGCTACTGATGTCCACCTTGAGAGAGATTGCCTGGAAAAAGTTTCCTCCCTTGAAACCAAACGGAAGACCAGGAGTTCAACTAGCTACTTTCTTGGTTTACTACTCCCACAATAAATAAGACCCTAATTCAAGGGTCTTTATCTTCATTTACTCCCCACTCCCCAAATACTTTGTATTCTGAGGGGAAAATGACTGTCCCATTTTATGGGACCACTCCTTCCCCAGAACCCAGCGTAGTGCCCAGAATGTACTGGTAACACAATAACTAATCAGTAAATTACCAGTAGTAGCTGGTAATTTAATTAAAGGCTCTAAAGAGCCAAATGCCACTGCCCCAACATAGGACTCATCACCCCAGTGGGAACTTTCATCCCTCTGCTGCTGAGTTTCCCTCCCCAATCAGCCATGACTGATCCACCACAACCATATCTCTAGTACCCCTGCCACTACCCTTCAACACATGAAGTTCCACTTGGCAGCAAAGGAACTAAAGGGAGGAATACCTAGTCTCACTTTGCACTGCCACCCCTCCCCTCCCCAACAGGAGCACTCCTCTCATTCTAACTCACCCCAATCCAAAAAATCAAATGAGCATGCAATTGCAGGAAATGACAGGCACTGCTGTGATAGAGAAGAAAATACCGATTCTGCTGCTATCTTAACCTTTTATCTGCCACAGGTCCCAAGCAATCTCCTATCTTAAAAAGCAAAAGCTGCCATCTATCCCAGGCTCTTTCCCACAACTTCTTCCCTTCTCTGGAAAAAGCCGTACATGTGTGGGTGAATCACACGTGAACAATAAATGAACAATAAATGTCACCTAACAACAGTGCCACTTTTGGGAGAATCTTTCACAAAGATATAGTTAAAATTTACGTGGCCATGGAAGGCCAAGGTAGGGCCTAGGTACAAGCAGAAGGCAATCTACTGAAGCCTGGGCCTGCATTAAAGCTATGGGGAAAGAATTTTCTTCTATCTCTTAAGGAAGGTATAAGTAAAATGAAGCCTGGGGCTGGCAGAATTCTTTCTTGTTGAGGATTCCTTGAAAGTAGAACATCAAAGAGGACCAGGGTCAGACCAAGAGAACAGAAATCATAAAGCAGGCAGCTTAATGACTGGCTCTACTCTAATCCTTAGTTTTAGAAATTATAAAAACATAACAATGCATACTTTAAAAAAAATTCAAGTAGATAGATAGGTTTAAAACAAAATGCAGTCGCTGCCCACCCAACCTTTCCCACACTTCAATACTGCTCTCCAGAGACTGATGCTTTCTCAACTCTTTTCAGCTATTCTGGGAGGCACCTCCATAGTTCTAAATAATGTGCATGTGCTTATATTTCTCTTTTTAACTGATCTATTTCACATCTGACTTATTATAAAAAATCATACCAAACAACTCCCAACCTAGAGATGAACCATGAGAGACTATGGACTCTGAAAAACAACCTGAGGGTTTTGAAGGGGCGGGGGGGTGGGAGGTTGGGGGAGCCAGGTGGTGGGTATTATGGAGTGCAGGCATTGCATGGAGCACTGGGTGTGGTGTAAAACTATGAATTCTGTTACACTGAAAAGAAATTAAATAATAATAATAAAAGAAAGAAGAAAGAAAGAAAGAAAGAAAGAAAGAAAGAAAGAAAGAAAGAAAGAAAGAAAGAAAGAGAGAGAAAGAAAGAAAACAACTCCCAACCTCTACAATCTTACTGAACTAATTTCATTAAATCAATAATGTGCTTTAAATAATCCAAACTGTAAATATTAATCACTGCAAAACTAAATGGCACACTCTCATTAAACAACCTTTCTTATTCACTTTTTATTTTTCCTGGAATTGTTTATTAATGTGTTCCTTTACTTCCCCTGTGTCAAACTGGCAAGAATATGTGTGCCCAGGTGGCTCAGGTCTAGATCTCAGGCTTGTGGGATCAAGCCCCACATCAGGCTCCCTACTCAGTGAGGAGTCGGCTTCTCCTTCTCCCTCAAAAAAATAAATAAAATCTCCCAATTGTCAAGAATAATTCCAAACATTTCTTTCCTCCACAGGTAACTCTTATTTCTAGAGCTCTCCATGTTCCTGCACCACTCTGCACTGATTACTCTCTAGGCCTTACCATCTTCAAAGCTTCTTTTATCCCTCTTTTTCTTTATTATTCTTTTGCTGTAGTAAGGGCGTGAAGTTAAAGGATGTATACATGTACATTTTTTAAATTTTTTAATAAACATATAATGTATTATTAGCCCCAGGGGTACAGGTCTATGAATCGCCATATGAAGTTTACACACTTCACAGCACTCACCATAGCACATACCCTCCCCAATGTTCATAACCCCACCACCCTCTCCCGACCCCCCCGACCCCGAGCAACCCTCAGTTTGTTTTGTGAGATTAAGAGTCTCTTATGGTTTGTCTCCCTCCCAATCCCATCTTGTTTCATTTATTCTTTTCCTACCCCCCAAAACCCCCCATGTTGCCTCTCCACTTCCTCATATCAGGGAGAGCACATGATAGATGTCTTTCTCTGACTGACTTATTTCACTAAGCATAATAACCCTCTAGTTCCATCCACATTGTCGCAAATGGCAAGATTTCATTTCTTTTGATGGCTGCATAGTATTCCATTGTGTATATATACCACATCTTCTTTATCCATTCATCTGTTGATGGACATCTAGGTTCTTTCCATAGTTTGGGTATTGTGGACATTTGCTATAAACATTTGGGTGCACGTGCCCCTTCGGATCACTACGTTTGTATCTTTAGGGTAAATACCCAGTAGTGCAATTGCTGGGTCATAGGGTAGCTCTATTTTCATACATGTACATTTTTTAAAGATTTATTTAATTTTGGAGAAAGTGAGCACATGAGAGCAAGGGCAGGGTGTGGGATGCAGAGAAGAAGGGTGAGACAGTCTTCAGCCAACTGCGCACTGAACGTGTAGCCTGATATGAGGTTCAATCCCCCAGCCCTGAGCTCATGACCTGAGCAAGAACCAACAATCGGACACTTAAATGAATGCACCACCCAGGTCACCACCCAACCTCTACACGTATATTTTCTGAGCCTTTATGTATCTAAACTTATCTTGGTCCTAAACTCACAATGGACTGTTTCCTGGATACAGAATTTGATGTTGAAAATACTTTCCCTAAACAGTTTGATGACATTCCCATTTATCCCATTTAACACTCAGCATTGGTGATGAAAAATCTGGTACTTGAGTAGAGGTATTTACTAAGAAATGAATAAGCCACAAAGATAAAAGGTACAGAATAGGGAATACAGTCAGTGATATTATAATAGGAGTATATAGTGAGTGACAGCTGCACTTGTGGCGAGCAGAGCATAATGCAGAGTTGTGGAATCGCTGCTGTATACCCAAAACTATTATACTGTGTTTCAACTATAGGTCAATAAAAAAACACCATAAAATCATAAAATAAAATCAGAAACAAAAAAAGAAGACATTAAAACTGATACCACAGAAATATAGAGGATTACTATAAACAATTATAAACCAATAAACTGGACAACCTAAAAGAAATAAATGCCTAGAAACATATAACCTACCAAAACTGAATCATGAAGAAACAGAAAATCTAAACATACAAATTACCAGTAAGGAGATTAAATCAGTAATCAAAAGTTGCCAAAAAACAAAAGTCCAAAACCAGACATCTTCACTGGTCAATCCTACATTCAAAGAAAAACCTCAAACTTTAAAAAAAAAAAAAAAAAAAAAAAAGAGAACACTTCCAACTCATTTACAAGGTCAGTATTACCCTGATACTAAAACCAGACAGGGATGTCACAACAAAAGAAAATACAGGATAATATTCTTGATGAACACTGATAAAACATTCCTCAACAAAATACCAGTAAACTGAACTCAATAATACATTAAAAGAATCATACACCATGATTATGTGGGATTTATTCCACAGATACAAGATGCTTCAACAGCCACAAAAATCAATGTGATACACCACAGTAACAAAAAGAGGACAAAATCATATAATACAACAGATGCAGAAAAAGCATTTGACAAAAGTCAACACTTATAATAAAACTCTCACAGAATACAGAAGGAACACACCTAACTTAACATAATAAAGACTATATATGACAAACATCATACTCAGCAGTATGAAAGAGAAAACTTTTCCTCTAAGATCAGGAACAAGACAAGGATGCCATCTTTCACCTATCTTCTTCAACACAGTATTGGAAGCAATAACTGCAGCAATTAGGCCAGAGAAAGAAATGGCATCAAAATTAGAAAGGAAGAAGTAAACCTGGCACTATTTGCAGATGACATATTATACATAAAAAATCTCTAGGACTCCACCAAAAAACTGTTAGAACTAATAAATGAATTCAGTAAAGGTGCAGGATACAAAGTTAACATAGGAAAATCTGCTGTATTCTATACACTAACAACAAACTATCAGAAAGAAAAATTAACAATTATTTACAACTGCACCCCCTCCCAAAAAAAATCCTAGGAATAAATTTAACCAAAGAGGTGAAATACCTGTACACTATAAAAACTGTAAGGCATCAATGAAGGCAAGTGAAAAAGACAAATAAATAAAGACAGTTCATACACATAAACCAGAAGAATACTGTTAGAATATCCATACTACCCGGGACGCCAGGGTGGCTCAGTTGGTTGGACGACTGCCTTCGGCTCAGGTCGTGATCCCAGAGACCAGCGATCGAGTCCCACATCGGGCTCCCAGCTCCACGGGGAGTCTGCTTCTCCCTCTGACCTTCTCCTTGCTC
>PISX010009884.1:32992-73680 GCA_004024625.1 Mellivora capensis | reverse complement strand
TAGGAGTGCAGTAGGTACCATTGGTGTTTGGGGTGTGGTTGGAGCGCTTTATCATGATTTCCAGGTTAGCTTTGTCCACAGCTATGTTGGCCAAGGCACCCTGCGCCTCAAAGCTGGCAAAGCGTCCAAATTCTTCCAGCCGCCACACTGTCTCCTTCTTTTCCATATCCACGTGGAAAATCTCATCACCATCGAAGTCAAACATAAACTCTCCTGACGGGTCAGGGGTCAGATAGAACTCAGCCTGGATGATCACATGGTCCTCTGAAAAGGCCAGAAGGAGAGTTAGGATGAAAACCAGGAAGGGAGAAGAAGAAGAACCCAGGATGTGAGACAAACATATGGGTGGGGGCAGTGGAAGGGGATTGCCCATATGGAGTGGAAGAGTGATGGAGAGCAGGGATAAGCTGGAAGACGAGGCTCAGGTGCAGGATATCCAGGTTGAACAGAGCTGGGGGGGAAGAAGGAAAGGGGTGGAGTTAGGGTGGACCAAAGGAAATGGGGTCTGAAAAATCCCAGAGTCTTTTAAAGCTGTTGTTAGGTTCCATGTTACTAGCTGAGAAATGCTTCCCTCTTTGGAAATCCAGCAGCAGCTCCTAAAAGAGTATTGCTCACTCACTGTATTTTCCCAGGTATTAAAAACAGTTAAACAAGAATTCTAGGGCATCTCTCAGAGCACTGTAATATTAAGAAGAGGGAAACACTGTTTAAAAGTCTCTGTTTTGAGCTCTGGATCTACTTAAATCTTTAATTCTTACTTAGGTATTTATTTACTTACCTAGTGTTCTTGAATTGGTTATTTTATCTTCTTATATTGTTTTCCTGTTATATTCTTATATTTCCTATTATATCTTTTTGTGGTTTTGCTTCTACCTTGGATTTATCTTTAGAATTAAATGAGGGGTACCTGTGTGGCTCAGTCAGTTAAGTGTCCAAATCTTGATTTCAGCTAAGGTCATAATCGCAGGGTACTGAGATCAAGCCCCAAGTTAGTCTCCACCCTGAGTGTGCAGCCTGCCCGATTCCCTCTCTCCTTCTTTCCTTGCCCCTCCCCACCCTGTTTGTGCATTCATGCTGTCTCTTAAAAAGAATTAAATGAGATGAGGTAAGTAATTTCTTAGTACATCACCAAGCTTATAATCAGCATTTTATGTTCAAAACTGCTTTGTATTTAAGGAACAGAGCCATCTCTAGCTTCCCCTTCCATCCCAAGGGAAGATCCTCTATTTTTTCAGGTATGCGTTCCCATTTGTGGCTCTTTCTAGGCAACAGAAACCTACAATTGCTATCATGGGTTTTGGGGCTGGATTATTACATTACCTATTTTCAGTGTACCTGACAACTTTGTGGGGTTCAGTCTGGTCTAGAAAAAGATATTTATTCACAATATATCTTCACAGCAGTAAACAGTTGCTCTGAAGATAGGAGAGAATAATAATAGAATCTCCATCCTTACTCACAGTTCTACTGTTTTGAGAAAATCACTAAGTAGCAGTGACCATAGATCATAGATTCACTGAAGTGGTGAAGGAGATATTCTCCCAAGAGGAAGTAAATTAAATGCAATTGTTATCAGCATACCTGCCCTTGCCCTCTGTTGGGTAGAATGTTGCTTTTGGTAATTTCCCTTTCTGGTGATCTTCAATACAATGTCTGTGCTTAAAATATGTTGACAGGATTCACTTGCCAAAAAATAACTACCATATATTTGGCTAAGAACTAGTTGCAAGGACTTCTCAAATTTTTTCTTATTGAATTCCCACAAGATGATGTGAGAATTTACTAATTTTCCAGAAAAAGAAATTAAAGCACAGAGAATAGCTTGTTAATGCCTCTCAGAAAACATTTCTACTTTAAGTCAACTTATCTCAAAGTCAATGGTATTAATCAATACCATTTTCCCCTCTTAACTAAATGTGACTGACTTCAATTTATGAAAAGAGCAGAAATCCTCCAAACTACATTTTAAAAAATACTTTCAGATTTAGACTACATGATGCCTGCCACAATTTTCCTTCACTCCAAAGACTGTCTTGCAAATATTTACAGTTTATTTCTCCAATGCTCTCATAGCTTATATCCCAAGTTTTGCTTTGCTCAGGACTTACCTTTGATAGCCTGTGATTCTTGGGGACCCATCAGTAAAGTCATGATGAAAAATCCTAGCACTGGGACTCCATTTATGGCCATTTTCTTCTTTGGAGACTTTTTGGGGCTCAGAAGAGCTTAAGAGTAGGGTAGAACTGACAAGAATAAAAGAAAAGAGAATATAGGGTATGGTAGGGTCTGATTGATTAAAATTCAGATAGGTTGAGCTGAAGCCAATCAGAAAAAGTTTTGAGATGACACATCTGTTGCTAAGGGAAGAGCTCTCATAAAGGGTCAGTAAAGCAAACACTTCATTCATTAGATAAACAAGTAAAGTTCTCAATCAATCAATCAATCAAAACAAAAATAAATCATATACAACCAAACAGAAACAACAAAAAAATCAAGTTTTTGAAAATAACATTCACCCACCGACTGTTTGATTCCAATCCAGGTTCTAGAAAGGGATGTACTTGAAGCACATTGGTAAGAATAAAATCAATGGGAACATCCTACATGACAGTGACCAATTATGCCCCTGTATTGTGACAACTGAGGAGTTTATTTAAGGGACAACAAATCATCTAAAGAAAAGGTAAATTGTCCTGCTATGGAGAATGTCTTATTCTTGGCAGCAGTGGATGACAGAATTTCATGCCAGAAAATTCTTAACACTCTAGGTTTGTCTTCCAGTGTCCTAGACTCCCAGATGGCCAACTCAACCCAAGAGCTGGGCATCCCTGGCACTGTGCTATATTGAGAGAACATCAGAGGAGAAACTCTGAATGCCAACACTCCTAAAGCTGGAGAAAGATGGTAGAGATGCCATAGGTAGTGTTTACTGGAAACAGTGGACTGTAATCCCTACCATCTTAAATATGACCAGAGATTGGGGGAGACTGCTGGGGACCCTTATTTGAGGACTCAGATCAATGAATAGGGTGGACTAAATTGGGCAGAGCCCACTTTACTGGGAAGGTTAGAGATAATGACCTGCAGGAGGGCTTTATCATAACTTTCCTCATGTCATAACATTATGAAAGCTCTCATGTCATAAATCTTTGAAGTTTCGATCCTAAGAATTTATTCTAATGTTCACCATTGAGAAAACTGAAAGTTAAAATACTCTGACCCTCATGTTTCTGAAGGTACAGTGCAGTAGAAAGGAAAATTAAACCACATGTAGACAGGGCTGGAATCTGAATACTTCCAGTGAAGAGAGACCTGGCAGCGAGGCAGCCCATCAAGTGATGAGTTCACTGTTTAATATCAGTCACGACACATATGCTCAGGGTGGATTTTCTGTGCTCTTTTGCTGAGATATTATCCTGCTCCACAGCTCCCCTCACAAATCATGAGGGAAAAAAACTCTACACATTACTGATCACCTCTAAGAGCTTTGAAGATTCTCTGACACTGACTTCTAGATCACTTGGAAGAGACCCACGCAGCACCGTTTTGCCCTAAGATTGTTAAGGAATACACTTCTTAGAGTCAAAGCATGGGGCAGATGAGATCTCTACAGTAACACTCCCTGCTGAGAATCTGGTCCTATGATTTAGGCTTGCCGTCTCCTCTTTCATAGGAAAAAACAAGTATAATTTCTCTATGCTTGCCCTTTGCTGGTTACTATACTGCTTGGTTCTTATAAGTGGCTCATTGAATATATGGTAAAATCAGAGACACTTTACAGAAGAATATTTTACTTGTCATAACAGCACCTTCAACCCAAGGTGTTGCTCAGCAACTTATGATATGGCTTAGTTTTAAAACACTGATTGGTTCTCCTCTTGAGATTACCAAATTTGGGAATCTTTAGAAAATACTTTCGTTTCCCTTTCCCTGTGACAGGAGAGAAGTTCCTATCCAGACACTGCTCATGGTCCCCTGTCCCTATACTCTAGCTTCTTGCGTCTGAGGGGATTTCTGAGGGCACCTGAGTGAGGTCTTCTCATTGACATCAAATGGTGAGGAGCCATTGCACTAGTCAGAGTTTGGTCTGAGAATAGAAGGTCCTATAGACACTCTAAGCAGAATTCTTTACTACAATCTGTCTATATTACAGGGAATTATACCTTTAAAGTGTTAGAAAGCTGGAGGAGCACAGGTCTGTGCAGAACCCTAACTCCAAGAGGTCAAAAGTCTGTAGGAAGGCACTACCGACATCACAGCTCCTCTAGAGCCCCAGGGAAAGGACTGTGTTGGCAACACAAAGCTGCTGCCAAGATTCCTTTCTGTGATGCCCTTGTGTCCACTGCATGAGATGGCTTCAGCCTACCTGCCACCTCCCAAATCCATAATACTTTCACTGGCAGTGTGTGGGCCACGTCCATATCTTAAGCAAGAGAATCTGGGGAATGTAATACTCTTAGACTCTATTCCCTGTGGTGTAGACAAGACATAAGACATAAGACAAGACAAGACATAAAAGCTAATGGGAATTTTTGAAATTATTAAATGCAAATATGTATACCTCACTCTTGTTCCTCCCACGGTACCAAACCTAGAACCAGAGGGGTATTTATGGGTGATAGGTTAAGCCTTGGAAATGAGATAGCTTTCACATGGAACCTAAAGCCACAAGTGTGCGTGTGTGTATGTATGTGTGTTGGGGCAGGGGGAAGTTGGTAATTTGGAATCTACATTTCAGAATATTTTCCTGTTAGCTGACCACAGGTTCCATTGTTATGATTTGAGCAACTGTAGTCAGGCTGTTTTATAACTCACCAAGTTTTTTGTCTGTTCTAAAAGGCACAAGCTGAATTCAATAATTGAGAGATTGTGAAGGAATAGATTAGGTTGGAAAATCACCACAGAAGCCCAAGAGCAGTTGCCTCCAGTAGCTGCCCCCATCTTGCCAATTAATGGTTTGACTCACTCACTCAGCACCAGTTCCTGTATTTTACACGTACTGGGAGCTTGTTTTCAGGGTCACTTCTAACTCCGCATATCATCTTTGGGGCTCCAAATCCAGCACAAATCTCAGAAATACAGGACGTTCCATTTGCAATGCAAATGCTGTTTTGCAATGCAAAGCTGTTTTCATCGTCTGAAAATGTGCCTGCTCTCACCCGTGAATCCTCTTTTCAGCTATTCTTCCAGGAATAGGGAGACAGAGTCAAGACATGTACGACAGAGTCAAGAAACGGCATTCTTAAATATTAAACCCTATTGCATGAGGTCTAAAGTGCGTAATCTCATCTAGGTCTGAATGATTTTATAGAACACAGATGATGTGGTTGCATGCATACACCTATATTGTATGCATGTGTTTGGGGGTGAGGAGAGCTGGAAAAGTCTGCATTTTCTATCAATCACATTTATATAATTTTTGTTTAACAACTAATTCTTGAAGATATTTTATTAATGAGTTTGGTCAGTAATCATAGCCAAGGAGTTAGGTTCTAAACTGCAAAACACCCAGAATTTAAGAAGACAGAGAGTGTGAAGGTGAGAAGTTAAGAAATATGAAGAATGAGGGGCCCTCAGGTGGCTCAGTGAGTTAAACTTCTGCCTTCAGCTCAGGTCATGATCCCAGGGTCCTGGGATAGTGCCTCCATCGGGCTCCCTGCCAGCAGGGAGCCTGCTTCTCCCTCTGCCTGCTGCTCCCTATGCCTGTGCGTAATCTCTCTTTGTCAAATAAATAAATAAAATCTTAAAAAAAAAAAAGGAAATATGAAGAATGAATCATTAGGCCCCTGACCTACTGGTTTAGGGGAAGGTGGTAGAAAATGACAAAAAACAAACAAGCTAAACCCAAACAAACAACAGCAACAAAACAACTAGTTAAAGTCTACGTGTTGTGAATGAACGAAGAAAAATTTTTACACAAAAATAGAAGTCATAAGAAGGAGGTGACCCTTGTTAGCACCGGATGTGGCATGGGTCCAGCACGGAGCGTGAGGGGAAATGTTAGTGAACACAATAGGATGGGGGACAGCACGAGTGGATAAACGGCATCTCAAGAACAGATCATTTTAAGAGTTAGCATTAATACATGAGAAGTGGTTAATGCTGAATAGGTGTTAGAAAAACTTAGAGTAATGATAGAGAATAACTTATATTTTAGATTTCTGAGGGTTTTTTTGAACTCTGAAATTTTTAAAGAAAAAAGAAAGGACAGAAATAGGCCAGAGGATTGTTCATAATTTTATTGGAATTCTTCTTTTTGGTGCACTCTTCCTCACCAACTGAAAATATTACTAATAATAGCTATATTAAATCTTACTATTTTATTTGCTAGATAATAATTGTATTTCTAATTTATGAGAAACCTGAGTTTTAAAGAAATCTAGTCTTTTGTTCAAGGTCCCACTTAGGAAGTAGGCACAGTGCTATTGCACCCTGGGTTTGGATGGATCCAAAGTACACATTCTTCAGTGATACGTCTCCTAAAAAAGGATTAATTAAAGGTAAAAATTAAATGTGCAAAAAATAAATCGAGTCTCTAATTGTGTAATAAATCGAGTCTCTAATTGTGTAACGAGTAACATGTGGCACCAAGAACAAGTGTATTCAAAACACTCAAACCAATTCAACCCTCAACACAGTCTTGTTGTAAGGGTTCTTTTCTCTTGTACACTGTACTTACAGGTGAACATTTCAAAGGTTCTCAGGAAACATCTTTCCCTGGTTTTTCTAAGCCATGGTAAAAGTGGCACCAGGCTTCTCTCTTGTGGCCAATAGCATATATTTCTTCATATTAGCATTTGAGTATTCAGGCAGCTTATGAAAGGTCAAAGATAATAATTCTGGATGCTTTAACTTTTATTCCTCATGTACATATTCAAAAATACCCAGGTGTGTTTGACCTAATTAAATGCAACTTAATTGCTTAAATGCAACTTTAAAAATTTAAAGTCTGTTTATACTAATTATCACTATGCTTTTAAAAAAAATTTCGTCCTTTATTTATTTATTTTCATTTATTCTTTAAATTAGCATATATTATTTGTTTCAGACGTACAGGTCTGTGATTCATCAATCTTACACAATTCACAGCACTCACCATAGCACATACCCTCCCCAATGTCCAGCTCCCAGCCACCCTCTCCCTTCAAAACCTCTCCCCTCCAGCAACCCTCAGTTTGTTTCCGGAGATTAAGAGTTTCTTGCGGTTTCTCTCCCTCTCTGGTTTTGTCTCGTTTCATTTTTCCCGCCCTTCACCTATGAGTCTCTGTCTTGTTTTTTTTTTTGAAAAGCACACAAACAATATGGAATATGCTGCTTTCAAATAATTTGAAGGATGAAACAATGTCTAAAAAAGAAAAAAAAATTAACTGTAAATTACTTCGATTCTGCTGGGTAAATGCTCAACACTCTTTCTACTTCTCCAATGACAAATTTAACCTTGGGCTAATTTTCTAGCTATTTTCTGGAAATCCGATAAAAGATCAATGTCAGCTAGATTTATAGACAAAATTGCCTGTGGTAAAAAGGGCCTTTGCTTGGTAAATTGTATCTTGCCTTGGAATACTTGCTGAACTGTGACGAATGGTGAGAACCCAGAGTCTAAGCATCACTGAATGCAGTGACTGTTGTATTGGGCATGCTCCTGCAGGGGGATTGAAAGGTGTGCCCATGGAGGTGGTCTCAGAGGGACTGGCTCCAAGGGAGATAGGGTGCTAAGCTAGGGCAGAATCCACTCCCATAGGTGTAAATTCTAAACTGTCACTTGTGGATGGGTGGGCAGAGGGCACCTGGACTGCATTTTGACTTTCTCAAGAATATCTCCTACTGAAGAGAAACATCTGCTGCTCCCCCCTTGGCATGCTTTGATTCCTGCCTGTCATTCTACTGAGTGAATCTGAGGGCCAAGTATGGCCAAGGGTTATCATGTGATCTGAATATTTAGTGTAAGAAGAACCCCTGGGTCTTGAGAGTTTTGAGTTTATTTCTTTTATTTTTGTCCGTGTGTGTGTGTGTGACACCGATTCTTTATCAGATTTCCAGAAAATAGCTAGAGAATTAACTTAAGGTTAAACTTGTCATAGAGAAATAGAAAGAGTGTTGAGCATTTATCCAGAAGAATCAAAGTGATTTACAGTTATTTTTTTCTTTTTTAGACATTGTTTCATTCTTCAAATTATTTGAAAGCAGCATATTCCATATTGTTTGTGTCCTATTCAATATAAACAAGACAGAGACTCGTATTTTCATGATATCCATGAAAATGTATATATATATAATATACAAAAGATGTTATCTTATAAATAAATATAGTTTCCTATGATATTTTGAAATATGCATATTTTCATAACTTTGACATAATTAATCTCACATCTGCTGTTTTAGATTAGCTTTCTTTTTGTTAATAAACAATTTACATTAAATAAACATAACATACTTATCTAGGGATAAGTGTGTAGAATTTTAATGTATGTTTTAAAAGATGTCAAAATGAAATCTTGCCATTTGCAATGATGTGGATGGAACTAGAGGGTATTGTGCTAAGAGAAATGAGTCAATCAGAGAAAGACAATGACCTCACTGATGTGTGGAAGTTAAGAAACAAGGCGAAGGATCACAGAGGAAGAGAGGGAAAAAATAAAACAAGAGGAAACCAGAGAGGGAGACAAACTGTAAGAGACATAGGAAACAAACAGGGTTGCTGGAAGGGAAGCGGGATGGGAGGATGGAGTAACTGGGTGATGAACATCAAGGAAGTCATGTGATATAATGAGCATTGGGTATTATATAAGACTGGTAAATCACAGACCTGTACTTCTGAAACCAATATTACATTATATGTTAATTGAATTAAGATAGTTTAAAAAAAAGCAACCCCCCCCCCCAAAAGAAGAAAGAAATCTTACAGAATAGCAAAGGAAGGAGAGCTCCTTGGCTGGGTGATCAAAATAAGTTTTATAGAAATGACTGGGAGTAAAACTATGGATCTACTGTTCTTTTCTGTGGCCATTTTAATAGTAGGATGCCTTCTTCTTTATCGTTAGTTTCTCTCTTAGCATTGCAAGTCACTGCGCTATTTTTCTGAAAATGTCTTTTGCTTTTGCACTTCATTATCTCATGGACGTTGGACTGTTTCTAATGTTACCTTCCCCTCCTCCACAGGTTGGTGCTTAGTTCATTCCAGCCCTAAAAAGTTTATTTAGCTCTGTTCTAAACTGCCTTGCACTGTGATGTCCAACAACTCAGCTCATCTAGTCTGTGTGTGATACATCAGCCTGGCACTCTAGAGAGATTGGGGGAATTTTTTTTAGCATATTTGTTTATCCCTTGGTATATGGTGCTGTGTTTATGCCTTGTGTTGATGGGTTGTGTATGGTTTTTTAATGGGAAAAGCATGACTTTACCAACATTTTCTGAACAACTAAATTTACTTATGGCTGGAGAAAAAATGAAAGATGTCAAAATTTTATGGTGAGAGATTTCTGGTTTTAGGACAAGACGGAGTAGATACAATTCTACCTATTCTTTTTATTAAGTACAGCTAAATACAAGCAAAAGGAGACTCTGAAAGATGGAGAGAAGAAGGCAGATTAGCTGTAGTCCTTGGGACTGAGGAATGACATATGGTGAGTTCCTTGGATTTGCTTTTTGCCTAATATATTTAGGAGCAGATGCTGGAGAATGTGGAAACTAAGAAACACCAATAGGCAATACCAACAGACAAAAACATCCTAAGGAAATTATTTTTCTCCACCCCCCCCAACATATAGGAAAGGGCAGCCTACAAGGCAGAACATGTAGGCAATAACCACACTACTCTATTACAGAAAAATCTGTGTCCCACCCTCTGATTTCAGGTAGCAAAGGCTGAGTGGGGAGCCTAGACCATCACCCATCCTGGCCTTACCCATTGGGACTGTGTCGGGGGAAACCTACTTGGGATCCAGGACTTTCACCACTGCCTATCAGTAATGGACCACCTCCACACTGCGGCATTAGTGAAGTCTCTACAGGAGGCCTGGACTTCTACCCAACTCAGTGTTGATGAGGCAGCCCTTGCCTTCTCCAGGGTATTGTGACAAGAAGTCAAGTGGAAATCTTGGACTTTTACCACCACCCATCTGTAATGCAGTACTCCTACTGTCCTTGTGTCAGTGGAAGCTGTGTGGGGACAGTGACAAGATGCCCCTCATCCACCAGCCTGGAGAGTAGAAGCAGAGGCCTCATGGGGAGCCTGAATTTTTATCCCAACTGTGATGTCACAAGTCATTCCTAACACCTCAGGAACCAGTGGAGCCAGATGGAGAACGTGGAATTTCACACCCATCTGCCCATAATGAGGTGGCATCTCTTCTCCTCCTGGCCTGGTATTTGGGGAATGAGGGTAAAACGAGATCTAAATAAGATGCAGAGTCTTTTAACATAATAACAAAATGTCCAAGACATGCTAAAAAAGCATTCGTCACATCAAGAACCAGAAAAATCCTAACAAAAGTAGGAAAAGACAGTCAACTCACAGCAATGCTGAGATGACATGCATGTCAGAATTATTTTACAAAGATTTTAAAGCTATCATCATAAAAATGTTTGGATGAATAATTATGAGCAAGCTTTTAAAAAGTGGGAAAACTAGAAAATCAAAGAATTAGAAGATACAAAGACCAAATGAAAAATTTTGAAGTTAAAATAATGATTGAAAATGAAAATCCTGGGTGCCCGGGTGGCTCAGTTGGTTGAACAACTGCCTTCGGCTTGGGTCATGATCCTGGGGTCCCAGAATCAAGTCCCAGGATTGAGTCCTGTATTGGACTCCTAGCTCTGCAGGCAGTCTGCTTCTCTCTCTGACCTTCTCCCCCCTCATGCTCTCTCACTCTCTCCTTCTCTTAAATAAATAAATAAAATCTTTTAATAAAGTGAAAACAAAAATCTCACTGGATGGGTTAAACAGCCGGATGAAGGTAAGAGAGTTCAGTGAGTTCAAAGACTGAACAACAGAAATTACCCAATCTGAGCAAGAGAGAAAATGGACTATCATGAAATCTGTCATGTTAATACTTGTTAAGCAGAGCACAGGTTGCCCTGTTTGGGGTCCAGGTTAGGGGTTTGTCTAGTCCAAATGAGACTCATGGTGTTGGAGGGAATTAGCACAAGGCACTGATCACTAGGAAGAGCTGCAGGATGACGTGTGGCCATAGGTCAGCCCCTGCGTGGTGACAGCCCTAGCATCATTCTACTGGCAAAGCCTGGGCGGCTATCTTGGGGTTTGCATGAGTCCATTTGTCAGGTTGGTTGTGGTGTGGGGCAGGGTTGTGTCAGACAATGGGGAGGGGCTTATGGACAAGATGTAGAGAGAAGTGCAGCTGGTAATTTCAGGTCTGGAGAAGGTGCTGCTGCTGGTGGTGGGAACAAAAAGGGGAGTAGAGTATGTTGAGGTGTTAGGAGGAAAACAAAGCTGTACTCTGGTACACTGAACAGTGTAAACAGCATGGAGAGGTCACTGATTATGGAATTGAGCAAATCAAGCTAGGCGTGTGGTGAGGAAGTACTTATGTAAATAGTGTAGTTTAGAATACATTGTTTGGCTTCATTGTCATAAAGGTGAAATGCTGTCTAGTCCTGCCAGGCAGAAGGCAGATGGCGGGGGACCTGCAGTTTACAGGCATCTTACTAGAGGTTAGCTTTCTGAGGCAAGGGCTTAGCTATTTCAAGAAAAAAACATCAGAGGGCACCTGGGGGGCTCAGCCATTGATTGTCTGCCTTTGGCTCAGGTCATGATCCCAGGGTCCTGGGACTGAGCCCCGCATCAGGCTCCCTATTCAGCGGGAAGCCTGCTTCAGCCTCTCCTAATCCCCCTGCTTGTTCTCCCTTTCTTGCTGTGTCTCTCCCTGTCCAATAAATAAATAAAATCTTAAAAAAAAAAAAAAAGAAAAGAAAGAAAAAACACAGTACACTATAGGGTCCTCAGTGCCAGTCATTTGGAGGCATGTTTGTAAATCAGGCCCCAGGCTGACAATAAATATAGTCATTTCCCTCCTAGTACAGAGACAATCTGAAATAACCTGAGGAAAAAAATCCCAATGTCCCAGGAAGTTGGAGCACGTTGTCTTCCTTGTTATTCTCTTGGGTTGTGGTGTCACCAACTAAGGTAAAATTATCTCCAACAATACGCTTTCAGGCTGGGGTGGTGTTGTCTGTAGAGTTGGTGTGCTTGGGGGTCGTGGAGGCCAACCTGGGGATGTGGCTTTCCCAAGAATCCGTGAAGGGTATGGGTGTCTGGCTGGTGTTTAATTCTGAGTATGTGGGCTAGAGGCTTGGCTCAGGTTGGAACTACAAGGATGGGCTCTACTGCTAGGTGAGCAGTCTCGGTGAGCTCCACCAGATCACGAGGGTGTACCTTGCAGAGAAATATGCAGTGTCTATGACCAAGCTTTGTTGGGACTCCATTAATAATGCATATAGATTCTGGACACATTGATAGGGACTAATGATAGGGATATTTATGGATGCTAGCTTCTCAATCCAGATAGCACCCATTAAAATTATAGTAAGAACTTTAGAGCACAAACCTACTGGCCAGATGGGTCTAATTTGGTCACATTGGGAGAGCCTTTCTTCTTGGGATATATTTTGAGACCGTTTTAAGAACAAAGTGATTCATTTGAGCATCACTCCTTTTGGTACCATTTAATGTAGAAGGAAGTGAACTCTTGGTCAGAATTCATGGCCAGTGGCACACTGGCTGAAACCCTTCTAACCAGGCCCAGGAGTGCCTTGTGCTCAGCCACCCTGTGGTGCAATTGTAACCCCGGCTGGATTTGCTTCAGTGTACCCCCAAGATGGCATGAGGCCCAAGGGGTCTCCTAGCAATCTTACTATCCTGCTCTACACAGTAAGAGTAATAACCCCATGGCCAAAAAGTGTACTTGCACTTGAGTAGCTTGTGGGGGCCTCCTTCAGGGTGAGCAGTGTGGATACGGAATGAGGACGAGGCATATCTCCTCTGGAGCAAGAGCTCCTTTACCTCTTCCTCTAAGGAACCCTAGGGTCCTGGCCCACCTCTGCTGAGACCAGCTGCTAAACACCGAGGTTCTTATACGAAGTTCACTTTCTAATGTGGCTGGTATGTGCTAAGTGCTTATTTTTCTCTCTGAGATCCACACAGTTCCACTAGTGGGTCCTGGAACTATAATTTCAATCTTCTACAAAAATTCCAATGAATTTGGTTTAATTAACCAGACTTTTAACCTAAATAGTGAGGCAAACCCAGTGGCTTAGCTTCATGGCTGGCACTGGACCATCATCTGGGCCAATAAATCTGTATAATCATGATCTTCAACAAATTTGGTAGGGGTTTGTGTCCTTGGATTCTTTATTATAATAGGGCCGTACTGCACAATCCACCTTTGATAGGATAGCTAGGATGTTGAAGATGGCAAATGATCAGACAATAAAGGGTAGAGGACACATTCATCTGATGATCAGATATGAATGATATTTTTGATGTCATAGGAGTGGGAGTTTACAAGGAATTGGTATAATTTCATATTATGTATGAAAATAGGCGCCATTATAAGAATTTTTTGAAAATCATTAAACATGAGAATTGTTTTATTTTATTCCCCATTCCCTTTCTTTATCCTTTTGATTCCTTTTACTTTTCCTCCCTTCCTCATTTCTCCTTCCCTTCCCCTTTCCTTTCTTCCTTCCTTCCCTCCCTTATCCCTTCCTCCCTCCCTTCTCCCTCCTTCCTTTCCCCCCTTCCTTCTTTCCCTTCTCTCTACTTCTCTTCTTTCTTTTACTCTATACATTCTTTTCTATACTTGATTCATTTTTTAAATTAAAGGTCTTGTCTAGGTGACCATTTCAGAAGGCAGGGGGAATGTACATGATGCCTAGAAACTAGTCAGTGAACACAGTACTGAGACACTTGCACTCACCCACTGATTCAGTGTGGAAAGAAAAAGGAAAGCATCCAGCCTAAATCCAGAACAACTTGCTATAAAAAGTAAATATTCCCTCTAGAGGCCAGTGATCTCTTTATTCCATAACCTGCTTTTCCAAAAATCTCCATCTCTTTAATTCATTACCTACAAATAAATAGCAGGTGGAAAATATTGTGTATGACATAATTCACACAGGATGAATTTTTGTTAATGATAATTAAAGCTCAAGCACACAAATTTGTTTGTCAACATGGAATGGAAATTTTTCTACAGACAGAGAAAGTTTACAGCTCCCTTCCTAGTCAGGGCTCAAATCCAGCTGATGACTCTTGTCATGGATTCATGCATGGCAGCCTGGGGATGGCACCAACCGTGGGCACAGACCACCATCTGGGTCACATTTGGGGATCCCCACAGAATCCTCTTCCCTACCCCATCTTTAACCTGGCCAGAGAATTGAAATGGCCCAATGATGGATAGTACAGACTGAGAAGTAAAGCTCTTAGACCAATGGTAGAGAGACCATCCTTAAATTGCCTTAGTATCAGAAGGAAGAGGAAAGAGAGGGGGAGTGGTGGAGACATGCAGTAGGTATGAAACAAACAAGAAACTTCAACTAAATGGGCAAAAAGGGCTGATTTTAAACAAGTTACAAGTGTTTCGATTAAAGGGGAATTGGAGGAGGTCTCAGGAATGACCATGTTACTCCCATATTTCTAGAGCCAAAATACCTGATTTAGTGCAGGGCTTACCAACCTCTATTTACTGCCTCAAGAGGCAATGTCATTTTCTGTCACCATCTATTCCTAATGGAAACTTTTTTCCTAGTATTTGTTCCTAGACTTAGGCATTCAGAGATGCTTACTGGACAGGTGTCAGTTCCAGAAGCAGGTCACCTCTCAGAGTATCCATATGTGCAGGGAACTACACTCAGGGTCTAAGATATCGGGGCTCATGGCCTGGAGCCCGGGGGCCCCAGAGCTATGATAGTCTTGTCAGCTGGAGGGACATGACTTTGTCTGGACAGGGAATTAGCTTTTGTTTAAGCTGTAAATCCCCATCCTGCCATCCTTCAGTGATGCCAGCCTCCCTGCAGATACTAGCAAAGGAAAATCAATAACATCTGAGGCCAGTAGTATAAGAAAGTTCCTTGCTCCCCTTTAGTAGAGGGGTTGCAAGTGCTGTGACATCCGTGTGCCACTTGAAGACACCCACGTCTGTGTCTCCAGCTCTAAACTTCCCCTGTGCTCTCTGTGACTAGATTGGCTCTGTCATGGCTTCCAAATGGCTTCTGGTCTCACTATCTAGATTTTCAGTGTCATTAAAAGGCTCCCTAAAGTGTCTGTTTCCACATTTACACAAATAAAGGGTATACTAATGTCCCTCTTACTTTGATTACTTTTTCCTCACTTTCCCATAGTAAGATCATAACCAAAGTCAAGTCTCCTTATCACTATCATTTGGTGATTCATCAAAGTGGCAGTAAATTTGGGGGTGGCTAGTTCCCCCGTATATTCATAATTAAGTCCAACAATCGATGGGTTTAACTTCCATGTGTCATTTAATATTTGTATTTCTTCTGAGTTATCCCAATCTCTATTACAGAAAACACTGAGAGAGAGAGAGAGAGAGAGAATTAGTTGTTAAAAATCCATGTAATGTTCTTAGGGTGATATTTCTAGTCTTTAAACTCTCTTATAAAATTTCTTTGCTGAAAGTCACTCCTACTGCCTATAAATGTTGCTTTTGGAATCAAGAAATCCTACTACTTTGTTTTGCTCCTGACTGGATGGGTAATTTAGGTTTTCAATATATGTGGATTGAAGAAACATTGATTATCTTTACTCCATAAGTGCTCATAGCACCTGCTCCTCTGGTGCTATCCTGTTTGTAATGTTTTGATGCCCAGTGCCAGGGAGATGTGCTCCTGCAGCCTCTTATCCCAGTACAAAGCTATGAGTTTCCCTAAAGAGCGCTCTGGACTTCAGCTAGCAAGACATGGGCAAAAGGGACTCCCACCTCTTACATGGCTTAATCCTCACTTGGGCTCTGTAGCAATTCCTGAGATTCTGGGGAAAGAGGTGAGGATACAGCGAGCAGTGAGTCTTCTGTGAAAAAGTGAGAGAAGGGTTAACATCTTATCCCTTTGGGCACATGTTGTCCATCATTCAGAAGGTCTAGTCTTGAGAGGATCTTCAGTAGCATCAGGAGTCCCTGATGGTGACCTCACATGAATGGCGGAGATGTATTCCATTTATTTCTGCTTGCACCATGTGACACATGGGTCATGCAGAAGTGTACTCATTAAACAACTATTGCATCATTGAATAATCAGGCATCGGATGATGACACTGTCCCCATGCGTGCCAGGCACTCCTTTTCCTGTTGCATTTAGGCAGACTTTCTGATGTCATGTGTGGTAAAATAAGTCAACACATCAACTACAACACCATGTTTTGCAATGGATGAGACAGCAAAGCAATGGATGGTCATGGCCAGCAGCTAGAAACCCATACCTGCTTTTATGCAGAACTTTGTATCTGTGTCTGGAGACCAAAAGGGGAAGCCCATGGTGAAAACCAGGTCCTTAATCCAACTGCGCAGTATCAGTGTGTCTGCTTTATGCTGGCTCCCACCTAGTGAAGGTATCAAGATAAGGTTTCAATCCAGGATGAATGTGCAGTGACTGGTGGCGAAATGAGGATGGAGGGTAGGTGATAAGGTTGCCAGTGGCCCCCATCCCTACCAGAGGTCCAGTACCACAATGCAAGAGACACTGGAGAAGAGGTAGGAGACTCAGACATACATTCTTTTTTTTTTTTTTTCTTTCGTGAAGAATTTGGTACTTTGTGGTGCATTTCCCTGAGAGAGAATCCTGTTCTTTGGATAGTATTCAAGTTCTAGAAGCATCTCTCACCCTTGAAAATCTGAGAAGTTAGGTGGCACTACCCACATGCTCAGCAACATTAAGGTGAAGGGCTTTGGCAAGTTGGAACAATATTGGTGCAGAAAGTCAGTCCATAAATCCATAAAAAATTGGCTCTAAGATTGTCTCCAATGTGCTAGGGTGCATGCTAGGGTTTGAGGGGCTCCAGTATTTTCTTGACGAAAGTTTCTGCAAAACTTCTTCCTCATTTTGTTTTATTGCTTCTCAGCCTACCACAGTGAAAGCTGCCCAAGGTGTACGTGGAGCTATTCATGCAAAATTATGTGTAACAGGAAAAGACTGAAAACAGTCCGGATGCCCATTACGAGTGACTGGCTGAGCGAATGTAGTCCCACAGTGCAGTATAGTGCAGCTGTTAAAGTAACCAATAAAGGAAGGGAGGGGAAGCAGAGAGGACTTCAAACAGAAGACTTGGGCCAGGCTCTGCAGCTACTGGTAACTGGAGCAGCAGAAGCTGCCACAAAAATCAGAAGCTAGAACTGGTTCCAGAAAGAAAGTCTGACTGGGCACTGGAGCAAAATATATCTTACTGTGGAGAGCTGCCTAATTTCTCCAGCCATTCTTGGATTTCTGTCCATTGTTAATCTCTGCTAATCTAGATGTTTCTTCCTGATTCTCATCCTTATCTCCAGGTCGCCAATTCTGCTGAGGCCCTGAGGAGACTGAAGCATATTGGACAGCAGCAATTCTCCTATACTTGCCTCTTTCCTCACAGTATATGAAAAGAAGTTTGGATACTTGCCCCATTCCTCACAATATATGAAAAGAAGCGTTTGGAAGTGAAGATCTGGGACATTTTAGGACACAACTTGGTTCCCCTCCTTCACTTTGAAGTCATTGTGCCTACTTGAAACCTAGTGCATGTTCTTGGCAAGCTCTCCATCTACTGGTCATAGGAGGAACTGCAATAGCCCGCTTGGACGTGGCGTAGAGGGTGGAGTGCAGAAACCTAGGAAGTTTGGCAGGGCAAGTGGGTGCAAATTCGAGGGATTTGGTAAGTTGATCTGCTTTTCTTTAGCCCTCTTTCTCTCAGTCTTCAGAAGGTTCTCCTCTTCCCAGTGGAGGACACGCCTCGCTATCTCTGGGGATGCATTCTCTCGGTGCAGGAAGGGGTGCAAAGGCATTAACACGCATTCATGATTTTCCTAATTCCCCAAGGGAGGCATCTGTGCTGGTTTGGTAGTTGACGGGTGTGAGTTTCCTCCATACTTGTATCTCTTCTCAGCACCTGACTCCTACAGGCCAAAACAGTGGAATCCATTTATTTTAATTTTGCCATTTTCAAAAAATCATGGTTGATATTAGTGATTTTTTAAAAAAAACTTCTGCCACTTTTTCATAAAAGTAAAATTAAAAGTAAAGTTTTAACTTAAAAGTACATAAAATTTTTTTAAATTTGAGAGGAATTGGTTTGTCAGAAATGTTTTGGGTTCTGAGCAGTGATGGATGGGACAGTACTGCTTCTTTTCAGACTGTAGGTCTGTCAGAACAAGGATATACCTCAGTCCCCCACCCCTAAATGTCTGGGTCTTTCAAGTACTACTATGCGGAAGTTCTGTTGCCTTTTTGAGAAATTCTACTACTTCTCAAATGAAAATGAAAACACAACAGTTCAAAACCTTTGGGATGTAGCAAAGGCAGCCCTACGAGGGACGTGTATAGCAATACAGGCCTTTCTCAAGAAACAGGTCTCAAATATACAAGCTAACCATACACCTGAAGGAGCTAGGAAGAGAACAGCAAATAAAGCCTAATCCCAGCAGAAGAACAGAAATAATAAAGATTAGATCAGAAGTCAATGATGTAGACATTAAAAAACAAAAACAGAACAGATCAATGAAAGTAGGAGCTGATTCTCTGAAAGAATAAAATTGATAAACACTTACCCAGACTTATCAAAAAGAAATGACCCAGATAAATGAAATCATGAATGAAAGAGGAGAGATCACAACCAACATTGACAAAATACAATTATTAATAGAATATTATGAGTGTTATATGCCAACAAATTTAGGCAATCTGGAAGAAATGGGTGCATTCTTAGAGACATATAAACTACCAAAACTGAAACAGGGAGAAATAGAAAAGCTTAACAGACCCATAACCAGAAAAGAAATTGAATCAGTTATCAAAAGTCTCCCAACAAACAAGAATTCAGGACTGGTTGGCTTCCTAGGGGAATTTTACCAAACATTTAAAGGAGAATTAATAACTGGTCTTCTGAAACTTTTCCAAAAAATAAAAATAGAAAGAAAATTTCCAAACTCTTTCCACAAAGCCAGCATTACCTTGATTCCAAAATTCTAGTAAGATACTAGAATAAGATCCAACAGTACATTAGAAGGATTATTGAGGCACTTGTGTGGCTCAGTGAGTTAAGCATCTGTCTTTGGCTCAGGTCATGATCCCATGGTCCAGGGAATGAGCCCTGCATTGGGATTCCTGCTCAGTGGGGAACCTGCTTCTCCCTTTCCTTCTGCCTGCCGCTCCCCATTGTGCTTTTTGTCAAATAAGTTAAAAAATCTAAAAAAAAAAAAAAAAAGGAAGATCCACCACAGCCCAGTGGGATTTATTCCTGGGCTGTAGCAGTAACAGTAATTCAACATTTGCAAATCAATCAGTGTGATACACCACATTAATAAAAGAAAAGACAAGAACCATATGATCCTCTCAATAGATGCAGAACAAGCATGTGACAAAATCTGGAATCCTTTTTAAATAAAAAGGCATGTAAGGATAAAGGGAACAGGTCTCAACATCATAAAATATGTCCATTGACAGATGAATGGATAAAGAAGATGTGATACACACACACACACACAGTAGAATATTACTCAGCCATCATAAAGAATGAAACTTTGCCACTTACAGCAACATGGATGGGACTCAAGGGTATTATGCTAAGTGAAATAAGTCAGTCAGAGAAAGACAAATACCATGTGATTTCACTCATATGTAGAATTTTAGAAATGAAACAGATGAACATAGGGGAAAGGAAGGAAAAAAAAAAGATGAAGTCAGAGAGGGGGACAGACCGTAAGAGACTCTTAACTTTAGGAAACAAACCGAGGGTTGCCAGAGGGCAGGCGAGTGGGGGGATGGGGTAACTGGGCGTTAAGGAGAACATGTGATGTGATGAGCACTGGGTGTTATATGCAACTGATGAATCACTAAATGCTACCTCTGAAACTAATAATACACTATATGTTAATTAAACTGAATTTAAATAAAAAATTTAGAAAGAATTCTACTGACTTCTAGTAACAAATCTATAATGTGGGGAGATTTTGCTAAGAAAGCGAAGTCTGGAGGAGTGTCCTTGAGGACACTGCAGTTACCCTATTCTTCTGGCATGAACTTTAGAAATCACAATCTTCATTCCTCTCTTAATGCCTCCTCAGTCCATAGGATGTTACTTTGTCACTGACTCTTTGTCTTCCTTGGCCAGATGGCAATGCTGTGCTTCCCTTTGATCTGAAGGAACATTATCACAGTTAAGCCCTGGAGGTCTCAGGAAGGGAAGCCCAGTTCCATGTCCATTGTGTCCCCTGATGAGGCCAAGGTGACACTGGGTAAAGTAGGTAGGATGAGGAGATGTTCACACCAATGAACCCTCATAGCTCTTTCCCAAGAGTTTATTCTCAGATCACCTCCATCTTGATGGCCCAGAGATATCACAGAAGGTCTCCAATATAGTCATGGACACAAAAGAACTTGTTTCTATCCCAGCAGGGCTTGAGTTGATCTTCAGGCTCTTTATATCTTGGAACACAGTGCTCTGGGGTGTAAGCGGCCCAGAGGTCAGGGTTGTTGACTGGATTCAGTCAGCTTTCTCCTGCACCCTAACCCCAACCCTAACCCTAATTTGACCTCTGTCCTTGCTGATCTTATAATGGGCAGCCTGAACTCATCTTTTAAGCCTCAAATATTACTTTAAAGTGAGGGAATCATTCCCTTTCTCAAAGCCATCTATCTTCTATCCTCTGTCAGAAAAAATACACTTGCAAGAGGAATAAATATAAGAAATATTTTTAAACAGTATTTCAAAGCCTCAGACTTCTAAATAGCAACAATGAGAGTCAGGCTTTCTTGTCTGTTGCTGTTCCAGTGTATTAAGGGTGGTGGAGGAGGGAGAAAGAGAAGGGCTATGATCCCCTTCCCAAAGTGCCCACTGAACTGTGGTGGTACTTGTGAAGAGAAGCCATCATCCAATTCCCAGCAGCAGCCCTCCCTCAGTTCTCCTGAGTGCTCCCTCAGGGAACCCAGCACCTGGGTGGGATCTCAGGGTTCTGCCAGTGCTGTCTCTCCTCCTGTCAGAAAACAAACCAAGATGGGGCGCCTGGTTGGCTCAGTGGGTTAAGCCTCTGCCTTCGGCTCAGGTCATGATCTCAGGGTCCTGGGATCAAGGCTCTCTGATCAGCAGGGAGCCTGCTTCCTCCTCTCTCTCTCTCTCTCTGCCTGCGTCTCTGCCTACTTGTGATCTCTCTCGGTCAAATAAATAAATAAAATCTTAAAAAAAAATCAAGAAGACTATGAAATGACATATTGCTGTATCACCAGGACATGAGAGTTGATCATTTTTTCTTTCTTTTCCCTGAGAGAACTTTACAGTTATAAGACCCGTTGTTATGGGACTCCATGAAATAAATAATTATTATCTTTCTGGTGAGTTGAACTGACAATTCTTAAAAAAGATTTCTAACAGACCATCACCTAAATTTCTCCAAATTTTTAATAAGCCTCCGTACTTCTCTTGTATTACTGTTTTCTTGTCATTTCTTAACTCCTCTGTTGTTTTATTCTCCCTTCTTTCCACAACGCCACTCCCAATAATGAAATCTATACCTAAATAGGAATTTTATGTCATGATTATATTCTCACACTACCCTTTTAGAAATGTTTTAATATGAGGAGTGCACATATTATCCTTATTCTTATTTTAAAGCTAAGGAAATTGAAGCCCCAGAAATAGACTTATCCAAAATAAAACTTATCCAAATTTATAGCAAAATTATAAATATATACAATCTCAGACATCATAATCTCAGGGTTCCTTTTGTCATACTGGCTGAGGAAGTCATAAATGTGGGTCCCACATGACAGCAGCATTTGAAGAAGGAAACCTCTGAGTGAATAATGTCTTGAAGAAAAGCCTGTGAAGGTGGAATGGAGAGCACGTCTCTGCTGCCCTCTGGTGACCATGTAGATGCATAACTTGCCTTCCCTTCTGTTCTTCCTGCCTTCTCTGAGATCCTTGTTCTGCGTAGTCTTCTCAATGTTTCCTGCCTTTTTCCCCCCCACATGTCAACATGTCCCTAAAAAAAATGGACATCCATAGTTCATAGCATAATTCAGGACACAGTTCTTATTCCCAAAGTAGAGGACCCTTGAGAAAGTAGCTGTAAGGGCTTTTTGAGAAGAGATGTACAAAAATTGAAAGGAGCTTCCTTAAGTGGACATTTGCTACTACTGTGACTGACCACAAATGCAAAAATGGGTATTAAATACCCCCAGGGGAATCCCAACATGTTTTATAATTGAGGTGATGCAGAATATCTGCAATGGGTAGAATATTTTCACACCACAAATTTAGGTGTAAAAATAATTCTGTAGTTTCCTATTATTGAGTCCAATTTTTATAGCAAGCACTGTAATGTCTTATAGAAGAGGAATTAAGCTAGTAACTACTGGGGGAACTCAGTGGCATTCAGAACAATTAATAATTTAGAAACAGCCCTCTGCCTAATGTTATTTCTAAGTCCTGAGGTAGAGATGATTCAGGGTTGGTATGGAAGGCAGTCCTCGTATTTCCACCATGACTCCATACATCTTGGTCACATCTTGCATCCTGGTGGTCATTGTCCATCCCACACTGGTGATGGCTATTCTTTTCACAACATCACTCTTTTCTTGCCGTATCATTCCACACCAGCATTCTAATTAGCAAACTTTCCCTCCGTATTTGAACCTTATAAGGCCCATGTCTTCTTGCCTTGGGTGCCTTTCCTTTGCTGCTTCCATGTTATTATGGGAGAGGGAAGTGTGTGGCACTGCATCCATTCTGGGAACCAGAGGTAAAGTGGGGGCACTTCTCCCATCTACCTAATTGAGAGAGAGAAAGTGTAAAGAGACAAAGTCCTCTTTCTCCACAGTGGGAAGGGTCTTTGTCTATGTTGAAGGATAAAGGGTAAAAAATCTTACATCAAGAATAGCAATTTCAAGTTAGGTGCCCAATAATGGGCTTATCATAGCAGGGGAGGGAAGTCACTTTAGGGAAAAAAAATCAGCTCAAGCCATATCACATCATAATATCACAAATGCTTATATTTTATATTGAAGTGGACATCTAAATTAAATTTTATTTTATTATTTTTTAAGATTTTATTTATTTATTTGAGAGAGACAGAGAGAGAGAGCCAGAGTGGGGAAAGGGGCAGAGAGAGAAGCAGACTCCCTGCTGAGCAGGAAGCCTGACTCTGGCCTCAATCCCAAGACTCTGGGATCATGACCTGAGTTGAAAGCAGACACTTAACCGACAGAGACTCCCAGGCCCCCTAACATTAAATTTTAAATTATTCTGGAGAACTCTGGAATCCCTGAGAGTATCTCTGCAGAACCCCAGGGGAACGTGCACTCTGATTCAAGAAAATTGACTTAAGGAGAATTTAAGGGTAAATCTAACCTAAACAAGAACACACACACACACACACACACACACACACACACACACAAAGTGCCTATAGCCTTAATCATTATAATTTTTGTGCCCAGTTTGTTAAGAAGCATATTAAATTTCCATAGTATCTGAGAGTCGATATCTAAGTCAGCAAAGGGGGATAAAGAACCAAGATAAAAAGAGCAATTGACTTGCACATAGGAGACCTTGACTGGGTGCCATGATACTGGGAGGGTAATCCTTTTCTCTGGCCTCTGTTTTCTCACCAGTAAAAGCAGGGATGGGGCATTGGCTTTTCAATCTTGCTTCCAACTCTGAGCAAGCAAACAGCATTCAGATGCAAACTTGCCAGTAGATGGAGGGGACCCTTGATGTGTAAGAGGTGGAGAGAAGGGTGAGGGTGAGGACGGACCTCCAGGACCAGGTGCTGTGTGAGGACCTGACTGGGATGGCACAGACTGGCTGTCCCACGGGGCCCAGCAGCAGTGCCCCGGCTTTCCGAGGTCGGCGGGGAGTGCTAATGTCACAAGTTTTCTGCTGGCCTGAAGGTTACTCATAACCAAGCCCAGTCAAAGTCCACTTCCTGGAGTTTCCCTTTTCTGAAGATTACAGCTGGTGGGTGGTGAGTGTGCCATTCTGGTCGGAATCTCATGTTTAGGGTCGGCCTCCAGGACTAGGCTAGCCCTTCAGTTTGGGTGAAGCAGCACAATCTCCCTTCACCCAAAGCTGGGGGCCCCAGGGGGCTATCTCATACTGTCCGGCTGTCCCACAGTTCTCACTCCAGTCAGCACCCCAGGACTCTGACCTGCCTTGGGAGCCTGCTGCGTGCATGGAGGGTACACCTGAGACCCACTGAGGAGAAGACCCAGCAGCCCCCAGTTTTATGCTGAAGGAGAAAGGAGACACGTGAGTGCATTGACGAGGCCCTGGTGGAGGATGACCAGGGAAGTCAGGGAAGTCGACTAAGATGAGGAAGTGGGGCATGTGGACGGTCAGCATCCACAGGGAAACTCTGCCACTTGCCATAATGCCTTCCGCTTGCCTCTGATACTCCTACCCGCCTCCATGTTCTTCAAGGTCTACCATAGCTTATGTGATCCTCATAGTATTGCTGTGCAATGGGCCGGATGAGAGTCCTAGATTACAGCGCAGAGCAGCAGGATCGCGTTACCCGTTTGCCGGGCGTGATGTTGTGCTTGTGTCTCCGGGCCTCGCTAGTCTGTCATGTGGTGATGATACAGCTGAAAAAATGTTAGGGATGAGTGTCTCCATCAGAGAAGAGAGACAGGAGAGGTTCAAGAAAACAGAGTGAGATTCTTGGGGTCCCAGAAGTAAACACAAAGTTACCTTGTCTCCTAGAATTTTTAGTTTACGTTGCTTTCTGTCTATAAAAATGTGTTAACCTATGATCAGTTATATCTATTTTTTTAAATTAATATAGATTTATCAACTTCAAACTTTGTGACCTGAATAAATTTATTCTTACCAGTTAATTACTGTGGTCACTTGGCATTTTGAGAATTTAACATTCGAGGGTTTTTACTGAAAAAAACAAAACAAAACAAAACACCTCTAATGACCTGTGAAATGTCGTAATTTGTAATTTTTTTATTAACATATAATGTATTATTAGCCCCAGGGTACAGGTCTGTGAATCGCCAGGCTTACACACTTCACAGCACTCACCATAGCACATACCCTCCCCAATATGTAACCCAGCCATCCTCTCCCTACTGCCCTACCCCAGGCAACCCTCAGTTTGTTTTGTGAGATTAAGAGTTTTTTATGATTTGTCTCCCTCCGGATCCCATCTTGTTTCATTTATTCCTTTCCTACCCTCCCCAAAGCTCCCACATTGCCTCTCAACTTCCTCGTATCAGGGAGAGCATATGATAATTGTCTTTCTCTGGTTGACTTATTTCGCTAAGCATAATACCCTCTAGTTCCATCCACGAGTAATTTGTAATTTTTCTTTGCTGTGAATTTTAACAGTGCATGCATAGACCTTGGAATTCAGAATTGTTATTCACCTAATACCGCAACACAAATCACCACTTATCCCTCATTTATCATCCCATCTTAAGACGTACACTTTATCCAGAAGATTAAATGAAACATGGGTTTTTGAATATTCGATGGTGCATATATATATTAGCTCACATCTCTTGACGATACCAAAGTTTACCATATCTAGTAGCAATGGTAGTTTCAGAAGAGTCTAGGCCTATGTTCAAATGATAAAACAGGGATGTCAAAAACCTGATAATGAAAATGTTTTCAAGTTTGCAATGTAAATTCAGTTGTTTATTTAGTAAAATCTGCCAAGCATTTTCAGCATACTGACAGCAGATGGTCTATGGTAGTGTTTTTCCTCGGCATTAATGACACTTTAAGCTGGATAGCTCTTTGCTCTAGAGGCTCTCCTGTGAATTGTAAGATGTGTAGCAACTCATCGGATCTCCCCTTTCCCCAGTTGTGACCACTGAAAATTTCTGCAGACATTGCCAAATACCCTTCAGGGGCAAGATTCTCCCTTTCCCCTTTCAGAATCCTAGTCTAGGGCAGTTATTCTCCCTGTTTATACTAGCTCAAGAATTTCTCTGAGCACCAGTGAGGGTTAAGATGCATTTTCACAACTTTCTTCAAAAGCTTCATTAATTTGAGCAATTTTTTTCTAGTTGCATTTGAAGGTTCTCCCTCTGCTTTAAAATGAAAGACCTAAAGGAACACGTTATCTGTAAACTGTTTATAGCAAATGTGAGTCCTTTTAGTTCACAGGACTGAAGGATGCTGCTTGGCATGGGTTTTACTGCTTGTTATTTGCTCTTTCTGGTTCAAACAAAATGTTTCTGCTTTTTCACAAGAGGAGGCATCTGCAACCTCCTTCGTTCAGAAGGCAAGTGACTGATATGTCTCCAGTGGTGAGCTATGGATCGTCTATGCTGTCTGTTAATGCTCAGCCCCATTTTCGTATTGATATTTGAGTCTCATGTATATCTACATGCTATGAACTGGGTTTGTATCATTTTCCTAGGGCATTTTAGATGAAAGTATGCATCATTTTAAAAAGCAGTTATAATAGAGTATAGATCATCTCCTGAACCATTTGGTTTATAATCTGTATTTCAGTGACTGTTGCTTTCCCCCTGCCCTATGGAATCTTACTGGTATTAGTTTCTGGGGAAAAAGAAGCAATCACCAGCTTTTCATTGCTCCCAAACAGGTTCTTCTAGTTGGTGTGAAGCAGTAAGAAGCTGGACACATTAGATGGAATGAGTCTTAGGCTTCTTTCACTCTGAATTTTTCAGTTTTCAAAACTAAAGCTGGCATTCGATTTTTGTTCTGGTAGTTTTGAAACTTTTTAGCTGTGTGGAAGCATTTTTAAAATGCTGGTATAATGGGCATGTTGGGTTTGCGGATCTCTGTCGTTGGGCTATTTCTTTTACTCAACCCTTTGTGTTTCAAAATGACACTGAAAGGCAATTCAGGGTGGTTTTCTTGGTGGTCTCTTCCTGGAGCACCATTTCCACCACTCTTCCATTCACTTTCCAAGGTGTGCCCTGGGCTTTGGGTTCTCCCAAGGCACTCGTGATGGCTTCCTGGCTGAAGAGTGAGGATGCAGAACCTTCCTGCTCTTTCCTGTACACCTAGGAGAGGATGGTGATGAAGAAATTTGCAGGAGAGGCTGGGAGGAGGGCAAGAAAAAATATTTGAATCCTACTATAAAATTTCTGCACACTCCGAATAAATGGACCTTAGGAGATTTTTAAAAATAAAAGAATATTATTGTTCCTTTAAATCAAGAAGACTTTTCATGTCATTCAGAAATCTTCCCTCAGGCCTAAAAAAAATAGCTTGAAGTACAACACATGAGGTAAGGGGTCAGAAATGACCAGAGAAACTGTGGAGAAATTGAGCCAAGGCCATTTCCTTGTTTGATTGTGGAGGGGTTGATGTTGATTCCTCGTTGTAACTATGTCCCTGTTGGAAACCACAGAGCGACTTGCTCCATTACAGTATTGGTTGGGTATACTCATATTTTTCTTTTTTATTGCCTGCAGGGAGAATGGTGGAATTACCAGGATACAGTGTGTCTGGTGCAGTTGCCTCTTTCTTCTTTGTACTGCTCACCATAAGGGAGCCAGGTAGGGTGCCCTTCTTCCCTTTACTGTACACCTATATGTCCCCGTGGTCGAGTCCACAGGCAGAACTCTAAACCAACAGTGCTAGGACAATAGTCGGACTGGGGGACCAGGAACCAATGCATCTGTGTTCCAGAAAGGGTCCTCCACTTCCAGCTCAAAGGCTTACCTTTGAAAAGCTACTTGAGTGCCTTCTGCCTTACAGTTTTCTCATCTTTATGATAATAACAACATACCTATGTCTTAAAGTCTAGGACAGGCTCTAGGATTAAATGAGGCTGCCCAGGAAGAAGTACCTGGAACACATTAAGTTATTTATCCATTTTCCTGCTTCCACACAGGACAGCACTTTGGGTGCAAGAAAAATGGTTGCTTCTTACCACAAATTAAACATAATAAAAATACTTGGAAACTAAGAAATTAGAAGATTTCCAATAAATGGATTTGGAAATTTCAGTGGCTGAATTTTACCTTAAAAAGGGATTATGAAAATTCAGTGTCAGGGGGAAATTCCAGAGTCCCAAGGAGAATACAGCATGCAAAAGTGGAAAACAAAACAAAACAAAAAACATTGGACAGGGTGCCAGAAGGCTCAGGCTCCAGACCAAGGGCTGTAGAAACTATGTGATGTGATGTGCAGCTGTCCTGACCTCTGTATAATGCAATTTCCTAACCTGTAAAAGAAGTCAGCCAGATGGAATGACTTCATATTTGGATTCCATAAATGAAGAATGCGAGCAGATCTCCACTTAAGCTCTGCAGTGAGCTTTTGACTAGCATCTATTTGATAATCATCAGCAAGTGAGCAAGTTGAGGTTCCTTCCTTCTTGGGATGATTGGAGGTGGCAGAGAAAGTACAAATGGCCCTGGAGCATTTTAGGATAAGGAAGAATGTAATATATATGACTTATGAGATTATTAAACATAATAACGTGTGGAATTATTAAATATCCCTTTGATTTGCATATAATGACAAGAGGTCAAATGTAATTCAAAATTTGATTAAAATTCTCAAACTCTTTAGACACACCACTGCCCTTAATCCACCACAAAATGTCCTTGCACAGAAGTGCATTGTACATACAAAGCTCCAGTTATTGGAGTCTTGCCTACTCCAGACCAAACATATTTTAAAGTTAAAAAATAATCCCGGGGGTGCCTGGGTGGCTCAATGGGTTAGGCCTCTGCCTTTCGCTCAGGTTGTGATCTCAGAGTCCTGGGATTGAGCCCTGCATCTGGCTCTCTGCTCAGCAGGGAGCCTGCTTCCCCCTCCCCCTCTGCCTGCCTTTCTGCCTACTTGTGATCTCTCTCTGTGTCAAATAAATAAATAAAATCTTAAAAAAAATGCCGGTTCCTTACCTCAAACCAGAGAAATCCTGAAAAGCTGAAAAATCTAATGAATTAATTTTTACCTAAATTTTAGAAAAAATGATTATGAAATCAGTCACTAACAATTTAAAATGGGATCACTAACTATAAAATGAATTACTATAAAATACAAAACAAATCACTAACAAAGTTCCCAGTGTAAAAAATCAACTTACACATTAACTTATTTGAGAATAAAAACAACCCATAAATGGTGGCTTGAGTATCTTAAAGATGAAGAACTTGAGATTCCAAATCTCAAATCTCATTGAAAATAATGAGTTTGCCCCCCAAATCACACAGTGGTGATAGATTTATCACTAACACTCAAAATTTTGGACTGCATCTTATTTTTAGTACACAGAATTCTCTTTTGAACAGCCAAATGTGCAAACCATCACGTCAGATTTCTCTAAATTATTGAAAATAAAACCTTCCCTCCTCCAGATGCCTCCATTTTGATAGGTTGGACATCCCAAAACAAGTAGATTAGTCTTCTAATTGGCATTTCCTGGTTCTTCTTTTTCACTCTGTTTTGTAGATACGTGGAGAGTGATTGGTCCTACATACCCTATCCTAGCCAGGATTGGGGAAGATGCCCTACTAACCTGTCAGCTCCTCCCCAAGAGGACCACAATGCACATGAAGGTGATATGGTACTCCTCAGAGCCCAGCACACCTGTGTTTGCACACTGGGATGGAGCCGATGTGACCGAGATGCAGATGGAGGAGTACAGAGGCCGGGTAGAGTGGATAAAGGATGGCAATCATGAGGGAAATGTGACTCTGAAGATAAACAACATCCAGCCATCTGATAATGGGCAATACTGGTGCCATTTCCAAGAGAATAACTACTGTGGAGAAACAAGCTTGCTGCTTCAAGTAGCAGGTGAATATTTTGGAATAGACAGAGTCTTGGAGGGAGAAGTATATTAATTCGTGGTAAGCCTATTGCCAGTTGAAAAATTCCTTTCTAATCCTCAAGGCAGTTCCTAAATGCCAGTCCTCTGTCCTGCCTCAACTGAAGGCAAGTAAACCTGAAGTCTTCAAAGCAAGCTCACTTAAAAAATCTTCTCAAATGTAACTTGCCCAGTTTTGACTATTCATGACCACTAATTGCAATCCATGACATCTGGTCATTAGCAATTTCATTGAGGCACAAATGAGGCTGGAGTATCAGGCTGGTGTGATACATGTCAATCGCTGTGTCTGGTAGACTGCCCAGCAGCCATATCTCAGTGGAATGCATTGTCCTCTACCCAACCTCCAACATGGAATAAGTGAATATGAAAATTTTGTTTCTTTGTGGAGTGCCTCCAGTTAGAAAGCTAGTGCTAGGAAGAAAGAGGATAAGAACTGTACTTTTAATGGAGATTATTAAATATTAGTGTTTAATGACTTGGGGGACTCCAGATACACTTGGACATACCCATTGTGAATGACAGGGTTTTGCCTGATGCTTTTGTAGTGACAAAGTGAGGAACAGTTGAGAAAAGGGGATCTGTCCTAGGGAAAAAACATGTATCTGAAAAGTAAATTATCATCTATTTCCCTGGCAAGAATAACTCCCCCCATATGCTAAAGACAAAATCAGGCAAATCCACTTACCTTCTCAGGGACATAGTTCTCTGGAGATGTCACCATCTCTGACTCACACTAAGGCTGTTTCCTAACACCATTTTTTCTTAACACCCATGACTATGATTATTATTAATCGAAGATGGATGAAAGAATCTATGTATTTCTGAGAGAGGAAGGCAGCTGTTCACTATGAGGAACCTTTGAAAATAAGTCACACGTTTTCTAAGGCTGTAGGTGAAGGGAATGAGTCTCTTTCTCCACCAAATGATAGAGAATTATCATCTATGGGAAACAGAGTCCCTTTGTTTTGGTTTGAGAGCAGTGTTAGTTGAAGAAAGAATTTCATGACTACATAAAACTAGGATTTCTCAAAAACACTTTCCCATTGACTGTAAGGAATGTTTAGAAACCAGAGCTCTTCATTTTATATACCCAGGTTATCTACTTGCTCCCACAAGGTCACAACCACCAACAGAAAGAAAGTGAAGAGTAGTCCCTGGAGATGATTTCTGGCTTATATTAAACTTTTTAATTAATCAGAGTCTAGATATCATCTAAATTGTCAGATAGAGTTTGTGGTCTGGGGAAGCTCAGTGAATAAATTATAACACATCTTTGTTGGCAGCACTAGTGACATAAGCAAAATGTCACTATGTCCCTTTCTCTTATTTTCCTTCTGTCTGGATGTGAAGAAAAATACTGCTCATATGTTAAAGTTTAAAGGTCCAGAATGAGGAACAAGCAAAGTATGTATGAACTCCAATTTGAAGAGGAAGAGGACTTTGGACCCATGAACTTCTGCCTTCTCCCTACACACAATGTCACTGGGATCTTGGTTTCTATGGTTTGTGCCTCCATGGGATCCAGGCCTTAGGGATGTGTCTTCCCTCCACAGGCCTGGGGTCTGCCCCTTACATCCACGTGGGAGAAGTTGTGGAAAGTGGAGTCCAGCTTGTGTGCACTGCAAAAGGCTGGTTCCCAGAGCCCCAGGTTTATTGGACAGATATCACAGGAGAGAAGTTGCTGCCTATCTCTGAGCATTTCATCCAAGATGCCAATGGCCTGTTCTATGTGGAAGCCACTCTTGTGGTCAGGAATGATTCTGTGCAAACTGTGTCCTGCTTCATCCGCAACCCCATCCTCAATGAGGAGAAGAGCTCTGTCATCTCCATTCCAGGTCAGAGCTCTGCTTCTAGGACCAATATGCTAATACATAATGTGATTAACAGGAAAGGCTCAAAGGACTGTTCCACAGCACCTAATATTTTTTTATTAAGGAAAATATCTAAAATTTAGTCCTATGTATTAAAAAGTAAAAACTATTTATTTCTGGAAATATATACTATATTTTGATTAAATAGCTATTGTTAATGGTATTCCAGTTATTTTCAAGTTCCACCTTTAATTCTTTCTCTACTAATTTTCTTTACTCACAAGTATGCATCACATGATAAAGAAAATAAAACTATATTCTTTCAATTAAAATGTTGTCCTATACCACATTGCTTCTAGCAACCTGCATTGTGAAGATAATCAGAGATGGAGACAACTATTTATATAATAGCATCTTAATTATAGCCTCATTTATAAATAGTAATAAAACAACAGTAAAAAAGGGCACAATACAACAGTGGAGTGAGTGTTAAGTACATAATGTGACTATAAATTATAGCATTGATGAAAAATGGTATCTCTAAATTATTTTAAAGGCTGAAAAACTCCTTAAGATGGGCTATTTTATAAAGATTATATCTAACTACCCACTACCTATGTGTTTATCTATCTATAAACATTTCCAATCATGTAAAGAATAATGGCTTTAAATAACTTAAAATTGCACTAAGATTTTTGGGACACCTTCTATATTTAGATATAAGAATATAGGTATTCTTATTCATATAAATTGATATGTGAAAGAATTTAAAGTAAATGTCACATGTGAAAGTTAAAAGGAACTGAATATATATTATATAATATGAATATATATTATGTAATGTATATCTGAATGCATATTATAAATGCTTTATATATGTTTTACCTCTCAGGTTGGGATTATAGGTGATAATTGCCTATGTCCATATATTTTTATACTTACCATGCACTTATAAGAAGAATATATATAATTTTCACAAGATGTTAAATATCAGTATGTTAAATATCAGCATAAATAAGCTATCATGAGGTAAAGAACTGAGAGACTTTTTGTTGTGCAAACAAAAGGAAAAACAGCTGGATCACTAGGAATATTTTTCTGTATTTAATTTCCTTTTTATGAATTGAGATTTATTTATTTATTTATTTGTTTGTTTATTTTTATTATATTAGCCACCATACAGTACACCATTAGTTCTTGATATAGTGTTCCATGATTCATTTTTTCTGTATAACACACAGTGCTCCATGCTATACATGCCCTCCTTAGTACCCATAGCCTGGTGGTGAATTGAGTTTTTAATAAAATATAGTGCTTTCTTTTCTTTTAAAATATTTTCTCTAGATCAAATTCCTTAATATATTATTCTTTTTCTTTTTTCAGAGAAACTCCAGAGTGAGCTAGGTAAGTAGACATTGGATGCACTAGTATAAAAGAGATACTGCTTGCCCCAAAGGGAATTGGTAATTCCTGGACAAAGCCAGTGGGAGCTAACATGACAACTCGTAATCCAGATGAGAAACAGAGGCATGATTTTACCAAGTCTCAAGTTCATTTAGTACTAGAGGGGACTGGCAAAGCACAGCCTCCTTCAGGCACGTTCGCACTGTGTAGCCTATGACTTTATCCACTGAACCTCAGGTGGATACCTGTAAGGGGTGAAGACAATCTCTGCTCTATCTGGCTGGAGAAAAGAGTGCTGCCTTGTGTGTAAGAGATGGTATAGGGCAGATGGTGGGTCTCTGGAGGCCCTTTTAAAATCTTCCTAGCATGAAAGCAGTATCATGATAACTGGAGGTCACCACCCATCATCTTAACCCTCTGGCCTTGCTGTGGTTTCTGCACCTTCTCCTCATGCCAGTGGATCCTAACCTCATCACTACTGGGCGGGAGCCATTATTTTCCCAGATGTAACCTGGGATACTGCCTGGGTCGATCAACCATTTTCTTGTTTTTCTTCTTTTTCTTTTCTCTTTCTTTCTTTCTTTCTTTTTTTTTTTTTTACTTAACAGTTGAACTGTAATATTATTTTATTGTACCTAAGATATGGATAAGTGGTTTAAAGAGTAACCAACTGATATTTGAGCCACTTTGAGTTTCTCCTTTACTCCCTTACCATCTTCCTCTTTTCTGTGACCTCTTCTCCCAGCCCAGGATACCCAGCCTGCTCCCTGCCCAGGTGCATATGACCTTGCATCATTCATATTCCATCAATATCCTTCTCACCCTCAAGACACTGTTTACAGGAATGTGTGTGTACACCTGCCTATTGCAGATTAGGTGAGACTGAGCATACTTTTCAGCCTGTGTAGGAATTTTTGAGGAAAATCAGGGTGGCAAACACACCCCAATCTAGTCTAGTCTAGCCAGGGTCTAGTGTGACACTTTCAACCCCATCAGGCCATAAAGATAAAGGGAACAGCCTCAGGAAGGTCAAAGGTAAATCCATAAGCTGAGGAGGCCTATACCCCTGTAAACCGTACCTTCCAAGTCAGATTCCCTTCTGCCTGGGCAGCATCTGCCTATGATCAGACAGAAACCTTGACCGGGAGAACTTGTTAGTTACATGTCAGAAAGTCAAGCCAATGTTTTGGGCAGGTTGACACATGTCTCTGTCCCTCGGGAAGACTTTATATTTTTTAGTTTTTATTTATTTATTATTATTTTTTAATTTTTAAAATCCCTTTTTTTTGTTTTGTTTTTCAGGCAAAATGTTTCCCCTACTTTTAAAAATTATTAACATACAATGTATTATTTGTTTCAAGGGTACAGGTCTGTGATTCATCAGTCTTACACAATTCACAGTGCTCATCACAACACATACCCTCCTCAATATCCATCACCCAGCCACCCCATCTTTCACCCTACTCCATTTCAGCAACCCTCACTTTGTTTCCTGAGATTAAGAGTCTCTTATGGTTTGTCTCCCTCTCTGGTTTCATCTTGTTTCATTTTTTTCCTCTCTTCCCCTATGATCTTCTGCCTTGTTTCTCAAATTCCACGTCAGTGAGATCATATAATTGTCTTTCCCTGATTGACTTATTTCACTTAGCATAATACCCTCTAGTTCCACCCACATTGTTAAAAATTGCAAGATTTCAAAATTTTTGATGGCTGCGTAACATTCCATTGTATGTACATTACAACATCTTTATCCATTCATCTGTTGATGGACATCTGGGCTCTTTCCATAGTTTGGCTATTGTAGACTTTGCTGCTATAAACATTGGGGAACAGGTGCCATTCAGATCACTACATTTGTATCTTTGGGGTAAATACCTAGCAGGGCAACTGCTGGGTCGTAGAGTAGCTCTATTTTCAACTATTTGAGGAGCATCCATATTGTTTTCCAGAGTGGCCATACCTGTTTGCATTCCCACCAACAGTGTAGGAGGGTTCCCCTTTCTCTGGATCTTGTCGTTTCCTGGCTTGTTAATTTTAGCCATTCTGACTGGTGTGAGGTGGTATCTCATTGTGGTTTTGATTTGTATTTTCCTGAAGCTGAGTGATGTTGAGCACTTTTTCATGGGTCTGTTGGCCATTTAGATGTCTTCTTTGCAGAAATGTCTGTTCACGTCTTCTGCCCATTTCTTGACTGGATTATTTGTTCTTTGGGTATTGAGTTTGAGAAGTTCTTTATAGATTTTGGATACCAGCCTTTTATCTGATATGTCATTTGAAAATATCTTCTCTCATTCTGTTGGCTGTCTTTTGGTTTTGTTGACTGTTTCCTTTGTTGTACAAAAGCTCTCCAACAAAAAGGAGAATTACAGACCAATATCCCTGATAAATGTGGGTGCAAAAATTCTCATCAAAATCCTAGCCAATAGGATCCAACAGTATATTAAAAGGATTATTGACCACAACCAAGTGGGATTTATTCCTGGGCTACAAGGTTGGTTCGACATCCATAAATCAATCAATGTGATACACTGCATTAATAAGAGAAAGGACAAGAACTATATGATCCTCTCTGTAGGTGCAGGAAAAGAATTTGACAAAATATAGCATCCTTTCTTGATTGAAACTCTTCACAGGGGCATCTGAGTGGCTCAGTTGTTAAGTATCTGCCTTTGGCTCAGGTGATGATCCCAGAGTCCTGGGATCAAGGCCTACATTGGGATCCATGCTTAGCGGGAAGCCTACTTCTCCCTTTCCTACTCTCCCTGCTTGTGTTCTCTTTCTCACTGTGTCTCTCTCTGTCAAACAAATAAATAAAATCTTAAAACAACAACAACAACAACAAAAAACCTTCATCACAGCATAGGGATAGAGAGTACATACCTCAATAGCATAGAAGCCATCTATGAAAAACCCACAGCAAATATCATCCTCAGGAAGACTTTAGGTGATGAGTCACTCCTCTGAGTTATTTGAACCATGTTGATATGTCCATTGGAGACCCAGTGCACAGAATACAATCTGGTGTTGTGCTGTTCCTAGTTGTGCTGACCTTCTGGGCCCACAGTAAAACATGATGAAAATATGGAGCTCTGCCTGGCTCCCTGTTAGGTGGGGTTTAGAGCTTCGAGGGTTGTTGATTGAGGATATCAGAAGTTTCACAGCTACCTCTATATTTTCCTCATGAATTAGAACTCAGAGATAAGGACCCACTGCAGTTGGCTGCTGGCAAACTGAGCTTGCTGTAGAAGTCCTAGGACTGGAATTCCAGTTCCCATTCTGGCAAATAATCTTTTTTAAAAAAATAATTTAAATTTTAGTTAGTTAACATACAGTGCAATATTGATTTCTGGAGTAGAATTCAGTGATTCATCACTTACATACAACACCCAGTGCTCATCACAACAAGTGCCCTCTTTAATACCCATCACTCATCTAGCCCAACCTCCACCATCCCCCTTCATCAAATAATCTTATAAAAGTAATGACTAGTTTTCATGCATCTGAATGTTTATAGCAGCAATATGCACAATAGCCAAAGTATGGAAAGAACTTAAATGTCCATCAACAGATGAATGGATAAAGAAAACGTGGTATGTATACCACATCTAATGGAATATATATACCACATATAATGGAATACTATGCAGGCATCGAAAAAACCAAAATCTTGCCATTTGCAGTGAGGAACTAGAGGGTATTAAGCTAAGTGAAATAAGTCAATCAGAGAAAGACAATTATCATATGATCTCTCTGATATGAGGAATTTGAGAGGCAGGGCAGGAGTTCATGGGGGGAAGGGAGGGGAAAATGAAACAAGATGTGACCGTGGAGGGAGACAAACTATAAGAGACTCTCAATCTCAGGAAACAAACTAAGGGCTTCTGGGAGAGGGGGAAGAGATAGGGTGGCTGGGGTGATGGACACTGGAGAGGGTATGTGCTATGGTGAGTGCTGTGAATTGTGTAAGACTGATGATTCACACAAATAATATATTATAAGTTAATAATATTTAAAAGAGCATTCTGAGGTTGCAAAAATAAACAGAAAAATAAAAAAATAAAAATGAGTAGTTTTTAAAAATATTAATTATATGCCAGGTCTGATGCTAAATGCTTTATAGAGATTATTTCTTTTTCTTACAATAATTATAAAAGTTAATAGATTTATCCTCATTTTATAACTGGCAACAATTTTGCAGACATATGTGGTTTGTAGGAAACCACTGAGAAATTGTGATTATTTGTCCTCTCATCTGACTTAAGAGTGCAAGTTCTTAATCACTTATGTGAGATTTTTGTAAATCATTGTCTCTATTTTCCTCATCTTCAAAATGAGCATGTTGAATTTAATCTCTGATTTAGTGTCAAGCTCTAAGAGTGAGAATATGATATGATATAATTAATATAATATTATATTATATAAAAATATAACATATTGAGGAAATGAGATAGCCCACTAAATTGAATATGCTGATTGAAAAAGGATTATATGACATGATGATGGGATTTCTATGTTTTGAGGAATTGGTGTATTATTCAGTAAACTGGATACTCCAGAGATTTAATTTTTGGTGAATATTCAGAGGGCATTTCAGTAACATACATATAATACACCAAAAATATAACAAAACAATAAATGTGGGCACAAATTGTGTAGAAGGCACACAGTGTATATAAAAGTATATAAAGAAAGGGGATTATGCAGAGCTTCTCTCAAGGAGCTTGTATTCTAGAAGAATATCACTTATTAATAGATTGGGCTGCATGATTTTTTCCCTGTACTTTCAACTTTATTTTTTACTTGGATTCTGGAATAACAGGAGTTTCATATATCTATCATGCACCTACTCATATGGGTAATGGATATGAGGAAATTGTCTGTTTTATTAAGTAATTTACTGTAAAATACATGGAAGAAGAAATAGCAGCAGACAAATCCCTAGTTCATTTTTTCTGACTCCTACTTTTGTCTTCATATTTTAACAGATACATAAGCACTGGAGATATTATTTTAGGTAAAATTGAAGGATAAAGCAAACAAAATGCTAGAGATAATTGGGAGTCAAATCTTAGCTAGAATAGGAGGTAATAATCTAAAAATTAGGATCATGTTGATTGATAGTAAGTTTCCTTTCTAAAGAAATACCTAGCAGATTTTAGCTAATTATATAATGAGGACATTTTGCCTTTGATCATTGACTCTCATCCAAGAATATACAAATTTATGCCTTTATTTCTATTATAAATGACCATAACCTATGTGAAAGTATTTTTGCCATTTGATAGGAAAGGATGATTCTCAATTTAGAACAGAGAAAAACTGGCATGGCTAGAGTCTGATGAACTGGTGGTGAAACATAGCTCGTGTCCAGGAAAGCCATCAGATAAAATCTCCAATTTTTCACAATGGGAGAATTAGACATTTTGTGTATTCATTTTTTTGTGTGTGTTTTGCATTTTGCCAACCTCCCCAATTCTTGGTCTTATAATGTTTCTTAAAATAATCTGAGGATAGGGGCGCCTGGGTGGCTCAGTGGGTTAAAGCCTCTGCCTTCGGCTCAGGTCATGATCTCAGGGTCCTGGGATCGAGCCCCACATCGGGCTCTCTGCTCAGTGGGGAGCCTGCTTTCCCCCCCTCTCTCTCTGCCTGCCTCTCTGCCTACTTATGATCTCTGTCAAATAAACAAATAAAATCTTAAAAAAAAGAAATCTGAGGATATTGAACCGGGTGGGTGTTTAGATTCCACATATGTTGGACCTCACAGAACTAAAATATGGTGGTTGGATCTGACTTATAAGGTGTAGAAAAATCAAACCAGGGGACGCTTTCTTCACATTTCATTACTAAAAATCCACCTGAAACTGATTTTTTTTTCTTTTTTCTTTTTATTTATTTTTTTTAATATATTTTTTTAATTTTTTCAGCGTAACAGAATTCATAGTTTTACACCACACCCAGTGCTCCATGCAATGTGTGCCCTCCATAATACCCACCACCAGGCTCCCCCAACCTCCCACCCCCCGCCCCTTCAAAACCCTGTTATTTTTCAGAGTCCATAGTCTCTCATGGTTCATCTCACCCCCAATTTCCCTCAACTCCCTTCTCCTCTCCATCTCCCCATGTCCTCCGTGTTATTTGTTATGCTCCACAAATAAGTGAAACCATATGATAATTGACTCTCTCTGCTTGACTTATTTCACTCAGCATAATCTCTTCCAGTCCCGTCCATGTTGCTACGAAAGTCGAGTATTCATCCTTTCTGATGGAGGCATAATACTCCATAGATAGTAAGAATGAGGAATTATAATTCTAGAGAAACTCTCTTGAAGGCAGCTAGGACAAAGAAGCTCCTTACGTACAGAGGAAAGCCCATCAGAATAATGTCAGACCTGTCCACAGCAACCTGGCAAGCCAGAAAGGGCTGGCAAGATATATTCAGGGCACTAAATGAGAAGAACATGCAGCCAAGAATACTTTATTCAGCAAGACTGACATTCAAAATGGATGGAGATATAAGGAGTTTCCAAGACCGCCATACCTTAAAAGAGTTTGCAAACACCAAGCCGACATTGCAGGAAATATTAAGGGGGGTTCTATAAAAGAGGAAAAACCCCAAGAATATCATTGTACAGAAATATAGAGACAATCTACAGAAAGAAAGACTTCAAAGGTAACACGATGTCAATAAAAATGTATCTATCGATAATTACTCTCAATGTGAATGGCCTAAATGCATCCATAAAATGACACAGGGTTGCAGATTGGATAAAACGACAGGACCCATCCATATGTTGTCTACAGGAGACCCATTTTGAACCTAAGGGTACACCCAGATTGAAAGTGAAGGGATGGAGAGATATCTTTCATGCCAATGGGCCTCAAAAGAAGGCCGGGGTAGTGATTCTCATATCAGATAAATTAGATTTTAAACTAAAGACTGTAGTCAGAGATACGGAAGGACACTACATCATTCTTAAAGGGACTATCCACCAAGATGATCTAACAATTGTAAATATCTATGCCCCCAATAGGGGAGCAGCCAATTACATAAGAAAACTATTAATCAAGATAAAGAGTCATATTGATATGAATACATTGATAGTAGGAGATCTTAACACACCTCTCTCAGTAATAAACAGATCATCCATGCAGAAAATCAATAAAGAAACAAAAGCATTGAATGACACATTGGACCAGATGGACCTCATAGATATATACAGAACATTCCACCCTAAAACAACAGAATACTCATTCTTCTCAAGCGCACATGGAACCTTCTCCAGAATAGACCACATACTGGGTCACAAATCAGGACTCAACCGATACCAAAAGATTGAGATTATTCCCTGCATATTCTCAGATCACAATGCTTTGAAACTGGAGCTCAACCACAAGGAAAAGTTTGGAAGGAATTCAAACACCTGGAAGCTAAAGACCACCTTGCTTAAGAATGCATGGATCAACCAGGAGATCAAAG
>PISX010009884.1:0-32892 GCA_004024625.1 Mellivora capensis | reverse complement strand
TTCGGTCCAAAACCTATGGGATACAGCAAAGGAGGTCCTAAGGGGGAAATACATAGCCATCCAAGCCTCCCTCAAAAAAATTGAAAAATCCAGAATACAACAGCTGTCTCTACACCTTAAAGAACTAGAGAATCAACAACAAATTAAACCAACTCCATGCACAAGAAGGGAAATAATCAAGGTTAGAGCAGAGATGAATGAGGTAGAAACTAGAGATACAGTAGAACATATCAATGAAACTAGAAGCTGGTTTTTTGAAAGAATCAATAAGATTGATAAACTCATTTTTATCCCTTATCATTGTCAAGGCAAAGGGATTGGCTTCAGTGTCCTCAGGTTTCACAGTCTGCATGCCTCCACTCACAGTGCATAGTCAGAGCAATCTTAGGATTTTGATAGTGATATATTTATTTCACAGTTTAAGAAACTGAGGCATACAAAGACTGAGAAGTAGTTTAAGGAGGTCATACAGATATGGAGTGATAAAGTATTTTTATTACAGGAGTATTTATTGCAAAATTATTTTGGGGGCTATAATCTGAATAAAATAGGTTGAGACGGGTGTGGGTTCCATTAATCCTTCTTTTTCTCCAGGGACAAGCACTATCCTGATTCCACCAAACCTCCCCCTCTCTAAAGGATGACCTTGTGCCTCACAGCTCCCCTGAGATGCCCATGGGTTCTAAACCCACTGGAGATTTTCCTACTGATGACAACACTATTTGCTCCATTTTTTGTCTTTCATTGTGTTTTGTGTGTTGTATTTCACAGCTTCCTTAAAAGTGATTGGACCGTCCCAGCCCATTCTTGTCAGAGTGGGAGAAGACATACAATTAACCTGTTACCTGTCCCCCAAGACTAATGCACAGAGCATGGAGGTGAGATGGGTCCAATCACGCCATTATCCTGCTGTTTACACGTATGTGGATGGGGAACATGTGACTGAAGAGCAGATGGAAGAATATAGAGGGAGGACATTGTTGGTGAGTGATGCCATTGATGAAGGGAGACTGACCCTGCAGATACACAATGCTACAACATCAGATAATGGGCAGTACCGGTGCCTTTTTGAAAAAGATGGTGTGTATCAGGAGGCCAGTTTGGATCTGAAGATAGTAGGTAAGGATTCCAGATGTTTTGGATCCAACTTCTGTTCCTACTGCTTTAACATTCTAGTTCCTGGAAATTTTCTCAGGGACCTGAAATTTTTGGAATGTCTTCTCACTTGTCAAATTTATACTCAACTCTCTGATGGATTAGAACTGTAGTACATACTTAAAGTTCACAAACTCAAATGGACTAGATATAATTCTCTGGGTATATAAACTGTATACCTCCCATGATCTCTGTAAAATGACCACACATTTAGTGAAATTTGAGAATTTTACTCCACAACTATACATAAAGCTCATTGTTTCATAGAGTGTTCTTAAAATTCTGAAAATGTATAGTTACTGGGAAGTATAGTTATGTGAAGACTAAATAATATCCATATAAAAGAAAAAGTAATATGCATCAACAGAACTGGCAGGATGGAAGAAGAAAGACAAAATCATTCCTTGCATCATAATTCCCACTGTTTATATTTGTGAGTAAGAATTGATTTTTCAAGGTCAGCAAATGCCATTGAAGGCACAGACCAACATCTTGGATAATTGATTTGTTTCTCCCATTGATTTTGGGTCTTAATTCATAAACATAATTATAAAATATCCATAGGGGTACATATTGAGAAGTTAAATGGACTCTATTATTTTCTGCCACTGGATGAACATGTTTATAAAATGCTGATATTTGAGGATATTCTTTTACTCACTTTCTTTAATCCTGTCCATGTGATTCATATCTTGGTCAAAGCTATTTTGTTTTCAGATACAGAAGAGAAAAGATTGGATTTAAAATTTATCGTTCCTGTGACTTTAACTGAGGATGACTTTAGGAATACAAAAAATAAAAATAAGCCTAACATAACAAAACTAGAAGCCATTCCAGCTAGTATCTCTCATCCCTAGATGGAGTATAATTCCACTATAAACATTGTTCTCTCAGCCAAGGCTTTCCTGTCTTTCCTCTCAGTGAAGTTACTGACGATATAACCACTTGCAGATGCTCTAGGTTTTCTTCCTTTATCTCTATTCTCCAGGTCTGGGGTCTTCCCCAATCATCACTGTAAAGGAACAGAAGGATGGAGAAATAGAACTGATATGCAGTTCAGAAGGGTGGTTCCCAGAGCCCCATGTGCAATGGAAGAACATGAAAGGAAAGATAATACCATCATTTTCAGAGGTTCTGACTAAAGGCAGCCATGGACTGTTCCATGTGGAGACATCTCTATTGGTCACGAACAGCTCTATTGTGAACATAACTTGTTCCATTCGCAACCCTCTTCTTGATGAGGAGAAAATGGCAACTTTTTCTCTCTCAGGTTGGTGACTCCATGTGTTCCTCTCAACTTTGGGAAATACATATGAAGGTAAACCAAGACTTACTTATTTTATCACTCTATTATTTTTAAATTTTTATCTTCTTCTTTCTTATAAAATCACCTGCTATCACTTCAGGACACCTGGAGATCCTACTGACATCCCTTGACTAAAGCCCTAAGGTTATATTGTTGCATATACACTAACTTCTAAGACTTGACTCTACCATCACTGCAAGGACAAACTCTCTTCTTCTGATGTGAAACCAGTATCACTTTTTTTTTCTTATTGTGGATTGTCTTTGTGATTCGAAACTAGTTTTCCTTAACACCATCTTCATGCCTGTAGGTAATTTTATCCTTTTCCTACCCTTGTTATTTCAGTGACGGCAGTGATATAATTGGAAAAGAGACAAGAAAGAGATGTGTGTGTGTGTGTGTGTGTGTGTGTGTGTGTGTGTGTGTATGCTTCTGACAGGAGCAAACAATAAAGTTAGCATAAACTTTGGGTCTCCCCTCGGCTTCTGCAGAGTAGAGAGGAACAGATCAGCTTCTTCCTTAAGAGACCCACTTCTCACTGTCTTCTCTAACTCAAGAGCTGCTCAGATAAAAAGAATGATCTTGGTATTTTCCCAGTTTCATGATTTAATGGGATTCTGGGTTTTCCGTTTTAGAGCCCATGATGAGTTTTTCATGGAAGATAGCGCTTATTTGGGTATTACCTCTTGCTGCAACTGTAGGCCTGGTCAAGAGGAAGAGCTGTAAAAAAGGTAAGTCAGGTAAATAGTCAGGTATGGAGCATCCTTTGTAGGGGGAGTCTTGCTGTGCACCTTCCCTAGCCTCTTTTTTGAGCAGTCACATGGGGGAGGCATGCAGTGAACATTCAGTAACTAGTGAAACATGAGATTCCATAGCTTACATTCATGTAATGGAGGATATGTGCTGAATGATACCAGAATTTACAGTGATAAAAGGAGCAAAAGGATTAAAAGACAGTAATTTATTCCTCCTGTGAACATTCCCAAGTTATCTACCTAAAGGGGAAGAAGAAAAAGGTAGCAGAGCCATCCATGCTTTCTCAGCTGAGAGCTGAGACCTGATTGAGATTCTGTTGGCATGAACATTTCACTAAGATCTTTAAAAATATGGTGACTTGATTATTGATGATTCTTGCTCTTTGGATGAAGGACTTCTATGTGTCAATAGGTTGTTTTGTGTGCCCTATAAACTCCCATCACTTCAAATTTCTTATGTCACCAAAAACTTTGGTTTGCCTGTTTGGATGTTGATATCATGGAATTTATATTTTAAAATGCTCCACACATTGGTTATCATCAGAATTTATTTTTTTCTCTATAGTGAATGTGACATTGGATCCAAATACAGCTCACCCAGGACTTATCCTTTCTGAGGGATACAAGCATGTGAACCATGAACATTCATACAGCCATACATCTGATGGTGATTCAACAGCTTGCTCAATGGACCAGGCCAGGAGGGACTCATATGAGGGATATGGTGCTGAGAAATGGAGGTTGGAGACAAGACAGTATAGGTCCCAGGTATTGCCAAGAGCAATATAGGGAGGAGGGAGTCATCCCTCTGTCACCTGAGAATGTGTTCAGACAATGAGTTGCTATAGAAGCCAGTACTGGGCCACTACATTTCCTCCAAGCCTCCTTTCCCTAATGATGTCTCCAGAAAGGGTCAAAATCTTCCTTGACTAGCCTCCGGACACCTCTCCTTATAATATGACCAACAAGTGCTCTATCTATACTTTTCTTCTCTGAAAATCTTTATGCCTTCTTCATTCTTTAATGTGGGTTCTCCTGATATCTTTCCTACACCCAGGAGATTTTACAACACCTACAAGGGAAAAAACAACCTTGGATTCTGGAAACAAAGATTATATTCCAACTCTGAGTCTTCTTTACCCAGCTGCTTGAAGGGGCTCACCATATCATCCAGCTACCAAATCAAGATGCTTTAATGTCACTCTGGCTTCAAATTTGATCTGGAGGCTGATCCCTTAAGAGAACTCTTTTTTTAAAATTTATTTTCAGCATAACAGAATTCATAGTTTTTGCACCACACCCAGTGCTCCATGCAATGCGTGCCCTCCATAATACCCACCACCTGGCTCCCTCAACCTCTCACCCCCCCCACCCCTTCAAAACCCTCAGGTTGTTTTTCAGAGTCCATAGTCCCTTCAGAGAACTCTTATCCCAAGTTCTCTGATATCCTGCCACTGATCACAACCTGATATGAGAGACCAAAGAAAATCCAATGGGAAATGAAATTAGGCATAGAGAAGAAAATGCGAGGAAATTTATTTATGTTTCTTTATGAAGGTGATAATTTCCAAGTGGGGCTGAGGAAATAAGAAATACAGTGAAAGATTAAAAGAAAATACAGCTGAATAGAAGGATGAAATCTGATCACTGAGATATAATCTTGAATATCATATGAAATATGGAATTCCTATTCCAGTCCTTTTTAAGAAAGTGGATATTTAGAGTGGGAAAAAACTTAGAAATTCTATTCCAGGAAAAATACCATATGATCTCATTTATATGTGGAACCTAAAAGCAAAACAAATGAATAAACAAACAAAAACAAGAATCAGACCTATAAGTACAGAGAACAAATTGATGGTTGCCAGAAGGGAGAGGGTAGGGGTATGGGCAAAATGGATGAAGGGGTGAAGGCTTCACGTTATGGAATGAATAAGTCAGGAGAATAAAAGTACAGCATAGGGAATATAATCAATAACATTGTAATAATGTTGTATGGTAACAGATTGTAGCTATCCTTGTGAGCACTACATAACCTATAGACTTGTCAAATCACCACGTTGCACACCTGAAACTAATGTAATATTGTGTGTTGACTTTACTCATATTAAAAAAATTTAAAGAAAAAGAAATTCTGGTCCCAGAAGAAAATTAATTTCTTTACATTGTATCTATATGAGATGATAGATGTTAACTAAATCTATTGTGGTAATCAATTCACAATATATACAAATTGAACCATCATGCTGTACACTAAATTTACATAGTGATTTTATATGTCAATTGTTTCACAATAAAACTGGAAAAAAGAGAAAAAATTAACTTATATTGTGCATATGAAGATGTCAATTTTATTTTTAAAACAAAAAAGTACACAATTAAAATCAATAATTACAAAATAAATAAACAGAAGCAATAAATACAACATATGGCAAAAATATTTTAAAGCTATAATGAATTAAGAGAAACTATAAGTGGAAGAAGAAAGAATATGGGAAAAGAAAGACTTGGAAAAAGTCATGAAGTATTTTGAAGTGAGAATGAGGAATACCTACTAATGACAATCTGCTACTTTCTAGGACGACAGCCATCATGGTCACTCATATATCACATCCTAGAGAGTCTCTTTTGGCTCCTAGTATTTTTTCTTTTTTAAAGACTCATATGTTTATGTTTGAAACTAAGTATTATTTTCCCACTAGTATTTACATATTTATTTTACTTAGTTTTTAAATTTTTAAACATAACACATAACATAAAACTCATTTTAGCCATTTATTTATATATTTATATTGTTTTTTTAATTGTGTTATGTCAGTCACCATATCATTAGTTTTTGATGTAGTGTTGCAAGATTCATTACTTATGTATAACACCCAGTGCTCCATGCAATACATGCCCTCCTTAATATCTACCACCAGGCTCACCCATGCCCCCACCCCACTACCCTCTAAAACTCTCAGTTTCTCAGAGTCCGCAGTCTCTCATGGTTCGTCTCTCCCTATGATTTACCCCAATTCATTTTCCCTTTCCTTCTCCCAATGTCCTCCATGTTATTCCTGATGTTTCACAAGTAAGTGAAACCATATGATAATTGATTTTCTCTGCTTGACTTATTTCACTCAGCATAATCTCCTCCAGTCCAATCCATGTTGATGCAAATTTGGGTATTCATCCTTTCTGAAGGTTGAGTAATTAATATTGTATATATGGACCTCATCTTTATCCATTCATATGTTGAAGGGCATCTCGGCTCTTTCCACAGTTTGGCTATTGTGGACATTGTGGTTATGAACCTTGGGCCTTCTTTTCACGGCATCTGTATCTTTGGGGTAAATACCCAGTAGTACAATTGCTGGGTCATAGGGTAGCTCTATTTTTAATTTTTTGAGGAATCTCCACACTGTTTTCCAAAATGGCTGAACCAACTTGGATTCCCACCAACAGTGTAAGAGGGTTCCCCTTTGTCCACATCCTCTCCAACATTTGTTGTTTCTTGCCTTGTTAATTTTTGCCATTCTAACTGATGTAAGGTGGTATCTCAATGTGGTTTTGATTTGAATTTCCCTGATGGCTAATGATGAACAACATCTTCCCAGTCCCCTCCCCCCCCAAAAAACCCCAAGAAACAAAAAACAGATAATCAAGTTAAAAAATGGGTATTTTAGCCATTTTAAATTATACAATTAAGTGCTATTTATACCTTCACAATATTGTCCAAACATCATCAGCATGCAGTTCTAGATTATTACTCTGGAAGAAAACTCCATACTATTAATCAGTCACTACACACTTTTTTCTTTCCCCCAGCTCCCGGCAACCACTAATCTATTTTCTGTCTCTATGAATTTTCCTATGCTTGATATTTCATGTAATATATTTCATTCCATATGTCACAAAACATATGGAGTTTTTAATATCTGGCTTTTTTTTTAACTTAATATAGTATTTTTAGGGTTCATCCATGTTATAGAATGTACCAATACTTCATTCTTTTTTTAATTGACAATTTTTTTAAGAGCTGTGTTAGATTCATGCAAAATTGAGTGAAAAATCCAGAGCATTCCCATGTCCCTCCTCTCTTTCCCCATAATTTCCTATTAACACTTTGCATTGGTTTATTACATTTGTTACAACAGATGAACCATTATTTTCAAATGCAATCTCTATATGGGGTCCACATTAGGGTTCACTTTTTGTGTTGTACATCCCGTGGGGTTTGACAAATGTTTTACTACTTTTGTACATTAATATACCCTTTATAATTTTGAAATCAAATTTATTAGTAGATATGCTGGCTTTGCCTTAAAATATGTTTTATTTTACTCTATTTTGACTTAATGCAATTAAAAATATTTTATTTAATAAACTCTGAAGGTTAACTATCCCCCTCCTTTTTTTTCTTCCTCCCTGATCAGTCTAATCAGTTATTTTTATAGTTTATAGGGTTTTTTTTTATTTTTATAGTTTATAGGTTTTCCTTTGGAAGATTTCATGAAAATGTGTTTTTTTATCAGTCAAATCCTTTCACGATGTATTAAGAAACATGTTTTTCTTTAGCTCACCAAATTGGGGCTTAATTTATTTTTCTCAGCTCCAATGCCAGTTTGAAAAACCATGGGGAAAGAGAATGATTGGTGGCTTGATTAAGACACCGCAATCACTGATGCAGTTGCTGTGGCTGATGGATGAGTGACTGGATTGCCCCATCAAGGATCCAGTTCCCTGTCACTCCTGACGTACAGGGAGCTGGTTGTAGTCATGCAAAGCCTGGTGATTCTCAGAAGAGATGTATGGATTTGACAGATCTCAGTTTAAGGGAGAGGACCAGAGGAAATCAGAAACCAAATTTTTTAACCCCTCTGCTGGACTTTTTCCTTATTGTCAGTAGACTTTAAGTTCCATTAGGGCAGTGATGTTTTTCTTTTTTTGTGTGTCCTCACAAAGTAGAAAAGTGTCATATATTAGGAATATTATGAAGTAGAGGAATAGATTCATAAATAGGATATTTAATATCTTATCTGTAGAATACACTGTGCTGGGCTGTAGAGATAAAATAAGGCATAATTCCTGCCTTAAGATAGTTCTTTATTCTAGTAAAGTCTCTTTGTTTTTTTGAATGTCTTATCATTCTCTCATAAAGTCTACTCAGAATGGGATTTCCAGAGCAGTCTGGCAACAAATATTTAATTGATGGTGTCAGATGGTGAATTCAAGGTCACTACTTTGTCAGGAACTGTGGGCTACTTGGAGACACTTCATTGCTTGCGGATTTGCCCAACCTTAGAGATGAAGATATGATGTGTGATATTATCCCTGACATTTCTACAACTGTGATTCCAATAGAACATCACCCTTCACATTTTCTTTCATTGCCCACCTCTAACCTTTGATCTTGAATCTCTAAGTTTAAAAGGACAAAATCCATTAAAATAAGTGGAGGAGCAGCAGCAGCTTGCTGGCTCAGTTGGTGGAGCATGTGGCTCTTGATCTCTGAGTCCTGGCTTCAAGCCAACATTGGGCATTGAGCTTACTTAAAACAACAACAACAACGTTTGAAAGTAACATATCCCAAACTGAACCCATTATCTTTCCTGTTCTATATCATAGTTCCCATCCCCTTTGTTCCTATTTTGTGGTTATCTCCATGTAAAGGGTTCTCATGTCCAGAAATCCCTTCTCATCTACCATGTCCATTTGATTATAGCTATTAAGAGTTGTCTACCATTCATTTACCTCTCTCCTCCCTTTATTTTTGCCTGCTTTTGATATAAGTATTCTCTTTATTGTCAGGAATGTTAATATTCTGGGCTCTGGTTTCATTCTTCCTGGTTCCAATACTGGTTTTATCTCTTACTGTGTCAGTGAAATTTTGCTAAGAAGATATATCTTCCAAGAGAGGTGGTTAATGGGACTTACGGTTTAAAAATCGGTTAATAGTGTGGAAAAATCTAAGTGGATTCTTATATCTCCAGGAAGAGGGGACTCATTTAACAGGAGAGACTCATTCTATATCCTTGAAGACATAAGCTTATTGAAGGCTTGGTTACACTAAAGCCAAAGAAACCCTCAATAGTGGTAAGAAGATGAACAGAACAGGAAAAAAAAATATGCCAGTGTTAGCAGTGCCTTTCTCCATGAAGCCTCCAGATGTTTCTTTATTCTTATTTGAACATTTTTATCTGAAAGCATAAAGTGCAACATCAATTCTTTTTTCATTCACATATTCACATATGACACAATTCAGGACTTGCTAACCAGTGAGAATTTGTTACAAAAAAAAAGTGTGTGTGTGTGTGTGTGTGTGTGTGTGTGTCTCATCACAGAAGGCTTGGGCTCCTGCTCAAATGGTTTATAACTCTAGATCAGTCCCTCCACTGCATGGCGAACTCCAGGTTTCAAGGTCAGTGGACATGAACCTGAAGAAAGGGCAAGCCAAACTATTAACTTTCACAAGGCTTGAACAAATTTGTTTATCTACAATAGTAGTAATATGCATTAAGGATCCACTCAACTGTGATTCTTCCCCTCAAACACCATCGCTCCTTCATATTTGATAACAAAAATAATAGGAAGAGAGATTTTTCTTTTTAATGTAGTTTTAAAAATATTTACTTCAATACACAGTACCAGAACAGAAGAGAGGCCATGCATTTTTTTTGGAATTTTCTTATGACAAATTGTTGCTGCTCAAAAAGACACTGTATTTCCCCAAAAATAACACAAGAGGAAATTCCCTCAGATATTTTTCAGTTGTCTCATTTCTCTTTCTGCCTTCGCCTCTCTGAAAGGGGCTGAAATCACACCTAGTGAAGCTGACCTACTCTGCACACAAGGACAGCGTTCTTGGAGAACATACCAGTAAGAAGCCTGAGCAAGAGCAGCAGAGGTGTTAACACTTCACTTCTTATGTAGGTAATAGACGGTTAGCTTCTTGGGGAACACCCATGTCACCACTCCTTAAATGAGTTACAGAGGTATTTGGAGAAGAATCAGGACAATTTTCAGTGTCATCTGAAGTTGAGCAGGTGGTCACAGATGTGCCAGCACCCTGAAGGCTAAAATAAGGACACAGGGTCTTATGTAAGGTGACTCCAGTAAAAGAAAAGATGTGAGACCCATCAACCATGTTGTAAAATGACAAATCTCTGTCTTTCCGGTCCAAGAAAACTCCTATCCTTTGATGATGCTGTCTTGGTGACAGTGACTCTGAGGTGGTGGAAACCTTGAATTCTCCTTCCTGGTATGTTAACACCCAGAAACCCTTCTCTGGACTTTCTACAAACCACCCATTTCTTGTTACTGAATCTAAGCAAACACCCACAGCCCATTTAGTTTCAGGTCCAGCCTCTGTCCCAATATTGACTTCTACCTCCCAGTAATATCTCCCTGTTTCAAAGCAATTCTTGCCCAGAACACTGATGACAGCTTCAGATTCCTCTTGTCCTTGGTGTACTGAGGCATCACAGTCCTGAAGAACATTTTCCCTTAAAGAAACCTGTTTTCTATTCTCAGATATGATGAGATTGTGATGAGCACTGTCTGGATCCAGAGTAACAGCAACTGCAGATATAGGGGGGGAAATAGGTCATTTCACCAGTTGGCCTTAGGAAAAATGCAAATACAGGGAAAAGAGAATGAAGGAAAATAAGAGGGAGAGCCACAGAAGAGGAGGTAAAACAATTTATGGTTTGTTCTGTGTCCTTCCTCAGGATATATGTGTATATATCATAGAAAGCCAAGGCTGGATGACCTTGAATAACCATTTGTTACAGATGGGTTGAGACTATCTAACCAAGAAGGCTGTCTGCCTGGTCTGAAGATCCCCAGAGTCAGTTATTTCAAGATGGGGTCCTTCTAGCTGCCCTCTAATGCTTGCCATAATGAGAAATCCCTGTCAGAGTCCAATCACAGTGTATCTACTTTCATTAAGTTTCTTTGGTATCATTTTCATTTGATATAATTTATTCTGTAATTATTAAGCACCCACTTCTCATGTATTTTTATTAGATTTCTAGTGGTTGAAATTGTAGACTTTGTAGTCAGACAGTTATGAATTTTTATAATTAATTTATCCTTAATAAGTGTGATCTTGAAGCTACTTTGCTTCTCTTGTCCTTAATTTACCTTCATAATAATATATGCAATTATGATACCTCAGCATAGGACTATTGTGAGAAATAAACACGATAATGTGTAGAGAACTTACAACTATGTCTTGCCCATAATGAACACTTGGTAAATTCTTTAAGCTTTCAATAGTTATAGTAACACTAATACCAGCAGTAATAGCAGCAATAGTACTAATACCTTCAGTAATTAATTTGTTTCTTCTAAAATAAAACATCTTCAATAGGTAGAATTTTTTCTCATAAGAATTTCTATGTGGGGATAGTAGAATGTGCTTTCGTTTTGGGAGGATTAAATTGACTAGGAAATATTCGTGTTTACAGGGATATTCAGAGTAAACCAGCATGCACTAGAAACTGATAATCAACTAATAATTCTGGAAAGATTCTAAGATGGTTTTCCACTTACACTGAGATACAACAAGCTCCTCTGCCTCAGGCCAGTGTAACAGACTTCCTTCTGACCAAATTGCTCTTGCACTGTTATTCACATGAATAAATCTACCATATCACTTAAGTCTCAGATTAAAAATCAGTTCCTTGGGGAAAAGCCTTAAATCTACCATTTTTTTCTCATGGAAATTTATTATTCCTTCATAAACTTCATCACAATTTGTACATGTACTTCTCCATGAAGTCAGAGATCAGATCTGCATTATTTATTTGGCCTTGAATAAATAGTTTTATAAATTAACACTGGATGAATGAATGATATCAGAAAAGTAAGAAATCTGTTCACAGTTCAGCATGAGATTGAGACTGAACTGAAAGTCATGAAATGAATAACCAACCAGGTTTTACTGGGAGTTTATATAAATGTAAGAGTTTCTCATTTGTGTAAGAGATTATGTGGGGTAAAATAATAAAGTCACTCACCTGCTTTGAATTTTTCCTTTCTCCAGTCTAAAAAGAAAAAAAAAATCATATGGGAAAATACACAAAGAACATGTCTTCTCAACTAGTGGAATGCTTAACCCTTATTCCTTTATTTTTTTGGACTCCCACATTCAAAATAAAATTTCTGGAATATACCACATCTCTGAAAAATGCTCCTGAAATGCCTCATGAAATTTTGGGGTACCTGAAGTCCTAAGACAACATGAGTCACTCACCAGCATACAATTTTGCTTTTCTCCAGTCTGAAATAAAACAAAGGAATTAGATTTTCCCATTCACAAGACCTTCACTCCAGAGTATTAAATTGCTGCAACCATGTGAAATTCACGTGAAATCAACCACATGAAGATTTATGATAGTGCTATATTTCTGTATTCATCACTTCAATGACAATTCTAGGGTATTTGCCTTCTTTGATCTCCTCTTTTATTTCTCATATTTCCCACATCCCACTAACATATTGTGATAAAATATGAGGTTCCGATTTTTTTGGGAGAGGAGAAGCGTACTGTAAAGCCTAAAATTTCATGTGCTGCCTGATGAGTTTGAGCTTCAAAGGGCTCTAAATACCTGTAAGCTCCCCTGCTCTCACCAGATATGCCTCTACCCAGTAGAAGAAACTCCACACTCAACTAATTTTCCTATCAGTTGAGCCAGCTGAACCCCACTCGGTCCTCAACATAATGGCCTTCAGCTCCCTATTGGCCTGCAAAATTACTCAAAAAAAGCCAGTCACATACTTCCATAGAAACCAGTAGCACCTCATCTTATGGTTACTAAAAAGCTTGCTTCCCTCAGCCCCTGCTGGTTCACTCTGTTCCCAAGTGCAACATGTGATCCTGCATGGCTTATGTTGTCCTCCTCCCCCAGGATGTGAGTATAGGTGATTAATAAACTGCTGTCAAGCTCATATGTCCAGTGGTGGGTGTCATGTGTCTAAATATCTTATCCTATTTAGGGTGGAGAAGCCGTCCCTCACTAACAAGGTGAACAGGAGATGATCAGAACAGAGGGACAAACAAGATGCTTGGTCCAACTATAACATTGATATTACTCACCTCGTTGATATAACTGCTTCCTTCTGTCTGAAATGGAACAACAACCTGTGAGAGGCAAAGTATAGCATGGAGGAAGGACTCTATTTCATCTATTACAACAAAGAAAAATGGAACACTTACCAAGCTCTTTCTTAAGCAACTCTAAAAAGGAAAGAAAACAAGTCTAAGGTTTATTTACTAGACTATATTACCTAAGCCCAGATCCCGAATGCACTTCCACATACCTAGATCAAGAAATTCACCCTAAGAATTACTACAACCATTTTTTCTAACTCCACGTTTATACCAATGAATTTTCTCTCTCCATTGGACTCTATTATATTTTTCTCATAAAAGCTCTTGACTCCATGTCTTACTGGAGGTTGTGAGGTTCTAACTAAGTGCACTCATGTCTCTCTGTTCCAACAGATTCCATACATATGCTCAGCTAGAAACCCATAAGTTCACAGATTCTACCCAGTCTGATTCACAGTTTTACCTTTGGCTTCACTTTCTTTCTCTTTTTCCTTCTGAACTTCCTGTACTCTTTTCTTCTCCTGTCGTTCTTTCCAGACCAAAAACACAACAGCACCGAGGAAAATCCCAAGTAAGAGGAAAGTCCCAGCAAATGCTCCCTTCCAAGGAGAGGTCCTAGGGAAGAAAGATTCTGATACAGAAACCCCCAAAACCTGATTAAAAACATTACCAAGCAATCCTATCCCATCCCAATTCCTAAATATCCCCTCTTCACAACTATCCTGTCCCCCAAATGAGCAACACTGACCTGGAATATAAATGGTTTCCACCTGCTCTTGTCCAAAGAAGGGGTTCTTCATGGAACAGGACACTTCTGTCTTTGAACTGTCTCTCACAATGAGAGATGCTTCTATTTGAAACAATCCATCATCATCTTGGTTCTCATCCTCAGAGAGAGATGGTATCTTCTCTCCTCTTGCATCTGTCCATTGTACCTCAGGTTGGGGAAACCACCCCTTGCCTGTGCATGTCAGCCTTATTCCTTTATCTTCTGGACCTACCATAAAAACACGAGGACCAGAACCCAGGCCTGGAGAGGAGAAAGTCATTTGAGACCTAGATGCTTTTGATCCAGAGTCCTTAATTTTATACAATAACACCAATGTGGGGACATGGACGAAACACCATCATTCTTGGTGGGAAGAGAGGGTAGGGTTTCTTTTCTTCTCTCATGAAAAAATGGGTAATTGTGGCTAAATCTCAAGAAATTTGAAGCTGATACTAGGACTACTGATGCCTACCACATCTGCTCTACCCAGGGATATCTGCAATTGGCCATAGAAAGAAAAGAGCAGAGTAAATTTTACAGATGTTAAGTTCTTTCAGGAAAACACCAGGGGTGCCTGGGTGGCTCAGTGGGTTAAAGCCTCTGCCTTTGGCTCAGGTCATGATCCCAGGGTTCTGGGATCGAGCCCCTCATCGGGCTCTCTGCTCAGCAGGGAGCCTCCTTCTTCCTCTCTCTCTGCCTGCTTCTCTGCCTACTTGTGATCTCCGTCTGTCACATAAATAAGTAAAATCTTAAAAAAAAAAAGAAAAGAAAAAGAAAAACACCAATACTTCTATATGTATCCTATATCTATCTGTTTCACTTATTGAAGTCTTAAGGAAGGCTAGCTTTGATTAAATTAAGTCTTCCAGTAGTGGCTTCTTTAAACAATCTCATTTTGTAATGTTTCCAAATTTTCTTTCTTTCCCTGAGTGGAGAATATCTAAAAGATGAAGGTTGCCTTATTCCATGAAGGAGTTGATCTATTTTTTTTAACTTTTCCACTCTCATTTATTTCTTTTCACTCTACCACCTCTCCTCTTTAACTTTGCACATGGGCCCACTAGGGGATCCATATCACCAGCACTTATATTAAAACATTACATTACCAGAATGTTAGAAAAATCCATTGTCTCTTTGAGAATAATGGCTATCCTGGCTTCTAAGACTATATATTATTTTATCCTTTTAAAATTTAATATTCATGGTTTGGACCCTCTTACACCTAGTCCTACTCTGATTCCTCAGATATAGAAAATATATTATAAACCTCAGAGATCTTATCTTTTTTGGCTAAAAATAATGCAGCTAATAATTTTTACTACCAAATCCTGACCTGCCAGGGAGGGCCACACTTCTAAAAAACAGAAAGCAATCTGGAAGACAATTTTCGGAATTGTTTGAGGGAGCTGCTAACTGTCCTGAACAAAGGAAATTAATAGAAGTGAGTAAAACTGGTCATAAGCAAAACAGATTCAACTATAGAGCACAAACTGATAGTTACCAGAGGTTGTGTGTGTTGGGGGGTGGGGTGGGGGGGTGAAATAGATGAAGATTACCATCATGCACACTGAATAATGTATAGAATTGTTGAATCACAATATTGTACACCTGAAACTAATATAACAATGTATGTTAACTACACTTGAATTAAAATAAAAAGCTTAATAAAAAAAGAAGTTAAGAGGAAATAGAAAACAGAAGACATCAAAGAGGAAAAAAAGAAACTGGTCATGAGCAAAATGCAACAGTCAAGGCCCAAGAAGAAAATACTAACAGACAAAAATAGATCTTGTGTCTCCTGAAAGAATATAACCAATGAAGCTCTAAGCTTAAATAAGCAAAAACTATACCTATGTTGAGAAAGAGGAAGAGGAAACCTGGGTGGCTCAGTCAGTGTCAGCCTTCAGCTCAGATCATAATCCCAGGGTCCTGGGATCAAGTCCCACATTAGACTCCTTGCTCAATGGGGATCCTGATTCTTCCTCTGCCTACCACTGCCTGTGTTTGTGGTCTCTCTCTCTCTCTCTGACATATGAATAAATAATTCTTTAAAAAAGAGAGAGAGAGAAAGGAGAACAGAAAGAGATGCCCATTCCTGAGCATAGAAGCAGCTGTACTAGGCAAAGTTTAACTAACAGAAGATAAGTGTAGATATATAATCAATCAAGTGCTTCTAAAGATTGGATTTATGTACATCAGCCAATGAACAGATATAGGAAATATACTGGGAAAAAAATGACATGATTTATGTGAGGTTAGTTTTGGAACTGAAAAACTTTGACTTCCTACTTAGAAGATACTAGAGTGGTGGTATTAAGGAGGGCACATATTGCATGGAGCACTGGGTGTGGTGCATAAACAATGAATCTTGAAACACTGAAAAAATAAAATTAAATTAAAAAAGAAGATACTAGAGTGGGATCACAGTAACAAGACTCAGAAGAGTTTGTCACTCTTTCCTTCAAGACCTAATGGATTTGGATTCTTCTTATTAAAGTGATGCATAAAGAAGATGGATAAAATAAGTCTATAGATATCTTGTTGGAAAAATAAAATAAGAAGTATTAATTTAAGATAGGCCTAACAGATGCAAAAATGAAGAAAAACATTACAATTAAGAAGTTTGGGCAGAGAATAAGGTTTAGAAATAGAAACACTATATTGTCATTATAAGCACAAAGTATTTATAATTTTCCCTGGTGTTATGAGTTTATGGAAAATATGCATTTGTAAATTGGTACAGATTTTCTACATCATTTGCTAATAGTATAGAAATAAGTGATATAATTAGGAACAAATATTTTAAGCATTCTATAAACTCTAATACCAAAATAATACTCATATAGATTCAAAATATAAATGTAAAAAGCAAAGCAATAAAACAGAGATAGGAATGAGCTACAACCATATGCATTTAACCACATAGAAAAATCTCACAAAAACAAAAAACAAACAAAATAAAAACAGACAAAAGAGTCCATCCACATATGTGAAATTCATAAACATACAAAAAGTAATCTGTGAGATTAGAAATTGTAATAGTGATTACTCCTGAGAAAATCATAACTGGAAAGGAAAAAAAATGGATTTTCCTGGATTCTAATTAAGCTCTGTTTCTTGATTTGAGCTCTGATTTCTTGGGTGTACTCACTTTGTGAATATTCATTATGTGGCATTTAAAATCAGTAGTAAATTCTCTGTGTATGTTACATTTCAATATATTTTACAGAAAAGATATTAGGAGGAAGGAAGGTGAAATTTTTTTTTTGATGTTGGTATAAAGATGTACATATAAGAGCACTAAAAAACTAAAAAGACATAGATAATGTTGACAGATCAGACTATGTAATACTTCTGAATTTCTATAACTGAAAGATACATGATTTTACTTATATGTAGAATCTAAAAACAAAACAAATGAACAAACAAACAAACAAAATGCCAAAAACAAATTCATAAATACAGGAAACAAACTGGCAGTTGCCAGAGGGGAGGGGAGTGTATATAAGTAAGAAATAAGTAAAGGAGATTAAGAGGTACAAACTTCCATTGGAAAGAAGATAGCAGAGGAATAGGAGGACCCTAGGCTCACCTCATCCCAGGAACACAATTATATAACTATCAAATCACCCTAAATGTCCCCCAAATTGACCTGAAGATGTATGGAACAAACTTCATAACTAAAGGGAGAGAAGAGCCACATAGAAAAGTGTAGGAGGTGGGAGATGTGGTTTAGGGGAGAAAGGGATTATGGGTGCTATGATGGGAAGGGAGCCATAGTTATGGAGAATGGCAAGAGAGAGGGAGGAGCACACAGGACAACACACAAGGAGAACATTTCTCCAAAGCCATCAGCTTAGAAAACAAGAATGGCTGAATTTCATTAGTTCTTTCAATCCTATAAACTGAGAGTGACAGAATGGAGACACATTTAACATGCAGTTGGATGTCAAAAGAAAGCCAGAGTAGCAATATTTACATAGGACAAACTAGACTTTAAAATGAAGACTATAACAAGAGATAAAGAGCACTATATCATATTAAAAGGGAAAATCCAACCAGAAGGTCTAACAATTGTAAATATCTATGCACCCCAAATGGGAGCACTCAAATATATAAGACAATAACCAACATGAAGGAACTAATTGATAATAATATAATAATAGTAGGGGACATCATTTAAACAGAAAATCAACAAGGAAACAATGGCTTTGATCGATACACGGGTCCAGATGGACTTTACAGATTATATTCAGAACATTCTATTCTAAAACAACAGAATAAACATTCTTTTTAAGTGCATATGGAACATTCTTCAGAATAGATCACATATTAGGTCACAGATCAGGCCTCAACGCGATTTTTCTGATCACAATGCTATGAAACATGAAGTAAATCTCTCTCTCTCTCTCTCTCACACACACACACACACACACACACACACACACACACAAAGTCTAGAAAGACCCCAAATCCATGGAGGTCAAACAACATGCTACTAGCCAATGAATGGGTCAACCAAGAAATCAAATCAAAGAATAAAAACACACATGGAAACAAATGAAAATGAAAACACAGTGGTTTAAAATGTGTGGGATGCAGCAAAGGCTGTACTAAGAGGTAAGTGTATACCAATACTGGCCTACCTCGAGAAGCAAGAAAAATCTCAAAAAACAACCTAACCATACACATTAAGGAACTAGATAAAAGAACAACATTGAAGCCTAAAGGCAGTAAAAGGAGGGCAATAATGAAGATTAGAGCAGGGGTGCCTGGGTGGCTCAGTGGGGTAAGTGTCCAACTCTTGATTTTGGCTCTCCTCATGATCTGAGGATCATGAGATCAAACCCTGCACTGGGAGTGGAGCCTGCTTCAGATCCTCTCTCCCCTTTCTCCATATCCTCACCAACACCGGTTGTTTCTTGTGTTGTTATGTTAGCCCTCCTGACACGTTTAAAATGGTATTTCATTGTGGTTTTGTTTTATACATCCCCGATGATGGGTGATGTTGAGCATCCTTTAATGTGTCTGTTGGCCCTCTGGATGTTTTCTTTGGAAAAGTGTCTATGTCTTCTGCCCATTTCTTAACTGGATCTCTGTTTTTTGAGGGTTGAGTTTGATAAGTTCTTTGTAGATTTTGGATACTAACCATTTATCAGATATCTTGTTTACAAATATCTTCTCCCATTCTGTAGGCTGCCTTTAGTTTTGCTGTTTGTTTCCTTTGCTCTGCAGAGGCTTTTTATCTTAATGAAGTTCCAATAGTTCATTTTTGTTTTTTTCCCTTCCTGTGGTGATGTGTCTAGTAAGAAGTTGCTATGGCCAAGGTCAAACAATTTCTACCATGTTCCCCTAGGATTTTCATGGTTTACTAGCTCACATTTAGGTCTTTCATTCATTTTGTGTGAGAAAGTGTATGGTGTGTGGTGTGAGAAAGTGGTCCAGTTTCATTCTTCTGCAGGTTGCTGTCCAGTTTTCCCACCACATTTTGTTGAATTGACTGTATTTTTCCCATTGGATTTTCTTTCCTGCTTTGACAAAGATTGGTTGACCATAGAGTTGTGGGTTCATTTCTGGGTTTTCTATTCTGTTCCAGTGATCTATGTGTCTAGTTTTACACCAGTACTATACTGTCTTGATGACTACAGCTTTGTAATAGACCCTAAAATCTGGGATCTTGATGCCTTCAGTTTTGTTTTGTTTTGCTTTCATATATTTTTATTACTATGTCCAGTTAACCAACATATAGTATATCATTAATTTTTTATTTAGTGTTCAACAATTCATTAGTTGAGTATAACACCTAGTGCTCATTACTGCACATGCCCTCTTTAATACCCATCACCTCCTTACCCCACTCCCCCATCCCCCTCTCCTCTGTAACCCTCAGTTTGTTTCCTGGAGTCCAGAGTCTCTCATAGTTTCCGCCCCCCTCTGATTTCTTCCCACTCAGTTTTTCCTCCCTTCCCCTGTGGTCCTCCATGCTATTCGTTATGTTCCACATATGAGTGAAACTATGATAATTATCTTTCTCTGCTTGACCTACTTCATTTAGCATAATCCCTCCACATCCACCATGTTGATACAAATGGTAGGCATTCATTCTTTCTGTTGGCTGAGTAATATTCCATTTCTTATGTGAACCACTTCTTCATCCATTCATCTGTTAAAGGACACCTCAGATCCTTCCACAATTTGGTTATCATAGACATTGCTGGTATGAACACTGGGGTGCATGTGCTCCTTCTCTTCACTACATCTGTATCTTTGGGGTAAATACCCAGTAGTGCAATTGCAGGGTTGTAGAGTAGCTCTATTTTTAATATCTTGAGGAACCTCCATACTGTTTTACAGAGTGGTTGTACAGCTTGCATTCCCACCAACATTGTAAGAGGGTTCTCTTTTCTCCACAGCCTCACCAACATTTGCTGTTTCCTGTTTTGTTAATTTTTCCCATCCTAACTCGTATAAGGTGGCATCTCATTGTGGTTTTGATTTGCATTTCCCTAGTGGCTAATGATGTTGAATATTTTTTCATGTGTCTGTTAGCTATTTATGTCTTCCTTGGAGAAGTGTCATGTCTTCCTTGGAGAAGTTCAAGTCTTCTGCCCATTCTTTGACTTATTTGTTTTTTGGGTGTTGAGTGTATAGATCTTGGACACCAGCCCTTTATCTGTAATGTCATTTGCAAATATCTTCTCCCATTTCACGGGTTGCCCCTTAGTTTTATTGACTGTTTCCTTTGCTGTGTAGATGCTTTTTATCTTGATGAAGTCCCCAAAATTCATTTTTGCTTTTGTTTCCCTTGTCAATTGCTGTCCAATGTTCCTAGCACCATTTATTGAAGAGACTGTCTTTATTTCCATTGGATATTCTTTCCTGATTTGTTGAAGATTTGTTGACCTTGGAGCTGAATGGAGTTGAAGGTCCATTTCTGGACTTTCTATTCTGTTCCATTGATCTATGTGCCTCTTTTTATGCCAATACCAAGCTGTCTTGATGAGTACAGTTTTGTAATGTAGCTTGAAGTCAGGCATTGTGGTGCCTCCTGCTTTGGTTTTTTTTCCCAACATTCCCCTGCTATTCAGGATTTTTTCTGGCTCCATTCAAATTTTAGGATTATTTGTTCCAGTTCTGTGAAAAATGTTGATAGTATTTTGATACCATTTTGATGACGTTGAAAGTGTACATTGTTCTGGGCAGCATAGACATTTTCGCATTCTTTATTCTTCTAATCCATAAGCATGGAATGTTTTTCCATCTCTTTGTGTCTTCTTCAATTTCTTTCATAATTATTCTGCAGTTTCTAGATTATAGATGCTTTACCTCTTTGGTTAGGTTTATTCCTAGGTCTCCTATGGTTTCTGGTGCTATTTTAAATGGAATCGATTCCTTAATTCTTTTTCTTCAGTTACATTGTTAGTGTATAGAAATGCCCCCTGATTTCTATGCATTGATTTTGTATACTGCCACATTGCTGAATTGCTGTGTGAGTTCTGGTAATTTTGAGGTAGAGTCTTTTGAGTTTTCCACATAAAGTATCATGTCATCTGTGAAGATAGTTTGACTTCTTCTTTGCCAATTTGAATGCCTGTGTGTGTGTGTCTGATTGCTGAGGCCAGGACTTCTAATACTACATTGAATAATAATGGTAAGTGACAGCCCTGTGCTCTTCCTAACCTTAAGGGAAAAGCTCTCATTTTTTTTCCCATTGAGAATGATATTCAATGTGGGTTTTTCACAGATGGCTTTTATGATATTAACATACTAATATGTTAATACCTCACATTAACATATGAGGTATGTTTTCTCTATCCCTATACTTTGAAGAGTCTTAATCAGGAAAAGATGCTGTATTTTGTCAAATGCTTTTTCTGCATCTTTTGGGATGATCATATGGTTCTTGTCTTTTCTTTTATTATTGTGCTCTATTAGATTAATCTCAATCAAGTCAGATTGATTTCTGAATGCTGAACCACCCCTGCAGCCCAGAAATAAATCCCAGTTGGTCATGGTGCATAATACTTTTTATGTACTGTTGGAGCTGATTGACTAGTATAACTTGGTGAGAATTTTTGCGTCCCTGTTCATCAGGGATATTGGTCTGTACTTCTCTTTTTTCAAGATTTCTTTGTCTGGTTTTGGGATCAGTGTAATGCTGTCCTCATACAGTGAGTTTAGAAGTTTTCCTTCTATTTCTATTTTTTGGAAATGTTTCAGAAGAATAGGTATTAATTCTTTAAATGTTTGGTAGAATACCCCTGAGAAACCATCCAGCACAGGACTCTTATTTGTTGGGAGATTTTATATTACTGACTCAATTTCTTTGCTGGCTGTTGGTCTGTTCAAATTTTCTATTTCCTCCTGTTTCAGTTTGGTAGTTTGTATGTTTCTAGGAATTTGTCCATTTCTTCCAGATTGCCTATTTAATTGCATATAATTTTTTGTAGTATCCTCTTATATTTGTGTGTATTTCTGTGGTATTGGTTGTGATCTTTCCTCTTTCATTCATGATTTTATCTCTTTGGATCCTTTCTCTTTTCTTTTTGATAAGTCTGTATAGAGGTTTATCAAATTTATTAAGTCTTTTGAAGAAGCACCTCTTAGTTTTAGTTATCTGTTCTACTCTTTTTTCTTTTTGTTTGTGTCTACATCATTTATTTCTGATCTAATCTTTATTATTTCCCTTCTTCAGCGGGCTTCAGGCTTTATTGCTGTTCCTTTTCTAGCTTCTCTAGGTGCAAGTTTAGATTTTGAACTTGAGAGTTTTTTGCTTCTTGATGTAGTCCTGTATTGTAATATACTTCCTTCTTAAGACTACCTTTCCTGCATCCCAAAGATTTTGGACTGTCATGCTTTCATTTTCTTTTACTCCCATTCATTTTTTAAAATTCTTCTTTAATTTCCTGATTAACACATTTATTCTTTAACAGGATATTCTTTAATCTCTGTGTATTTGAGGTCCTTCGAAATCTTTTCTTGTGGTTGACTTTCAGTTTTGTAGTGTTGTGGTCTGAAAATATGCATGGCATAATCTTGATCTTTTTGTATTTGTTGACAGCTAATTTGTGACCCAGTATGTGATCTGTTCAGGAGACTGTTCCATGTGCACTTGAGAAGAATGTATATTTTGCTGCTTTAGGATGACATGTTCTGAATATATCTGTTAAGTCCATCGGGTCCAGTGTGTCATTCAAATTCAAAGTCATTGTTTTCTTATCGATTTTCTGCTTAGATGATCTTTCCACTGCTATAAATGGGGTGTTAAAGTCCCCTACTATTATTGCATTATTATCAAAAAGTTTCTTTATATTTTTTATTAATAGATTTATATATTTGGGTTCTTCTAAGTTGGGACATACATATTTACAATTGTTAGATCTTCTTGCTGGATAGACTCGGTTATGATATAATCCCCTTCTTCATCTCTTGTTACAGTCTACGTTTTAAAATCTAGCTTGCCTGATATAAGTATGGGTACTCAGGCTTTCTTTTAATGTCCACCTTGTGGTTGATGGTTCTCCATCCCCTCACTTTCAATCTGCAGGTGTCTTTTAGTTCTAAAATGAGTCTCATGGGATGCCAGTGTGGCTCAGTCATTAAGCGTCTGCCTTTGGCTCAGGCCATGATCCCAGGATCCTACTTCCTCAGCAGGAAGCCTACTTCTCCCTCTCCCATTCCCCCTGCTTATGTTCCTTTTCTCACCGCGTCTCTCTCAGTCAAATAAATAAAATTAAAAAAACAAATGAGTCTCATGTAGGGACCATATAGATGGATCTTGTTTTTTATCCATTCTGATACCCTATGTCTTTTGATTGGCGCACTTAGTCCATTTACATTCAGAGTGATTATTTAAAGATATGTATTTAGTGCCATTCTGTTACCTGTAGAATTAGTGTTTCTTGTGATGTTGTCTGGTCTTTTTTATTCTCTGTTGCTTTGGGGTTTTATTGTTTGTTTGTTTTTTATTTTTACTTTTTCTCCAGTCAGAGTTCCCCTTAAAATTTTCTGCAAGGGTAATTTAGTGGTCATGAACTTCTTTTGTTTGTCTGGAAAACTTTTTTAAAAAATTAATTAATTTATTTTTATTTCTTTTCAGCGTAACAGTATTCATTGTTTTTGCACCACACCCAGTGCTCCATGCAATACATGCCCTCCCTAAAACCCACCACCAGGCTCCCCTAACCTCCCATCCACTGCCCCTTCAAAACCCCTCAGGTTGTTTTTCAGAGTCCATAGTCTCTCATGGTTCATCTCCCCTTCCAATTTCCCTCAACTCCCTTTTCCTCTCCATCTCCCCATGTCCTCCATGTTATTTGTTATGCTCTGGAAAACTTTTATCTCTCCTTCTTTTCTGAATGACAGCCTTGCTGGATAAAGAATTCTTGGGTGCATGTTTTTCCCATTCAGGACATGGAATATTTCCTTCTATTCTTTTCTGGCCTGCCATGTCTCTGTGGAGAGATCAGCTGCTAACGTCATCTGCCTTCCCTTCTAGTTTAAGAACCTATTCCCCCTTGCTGCTTTCAGAATTCTTAGTGTATTTTGTGAATTTGACTGTGATATGCATTGTTGATGGCCAGTTTTTGTTGAATTTAATGGGTGTTCTCTGTGCTTCTTGGATTTTAATGTCTGTCCTTCCTCAGATTAGGGAAGTTTTTAGCTATAATTTGTTTGAATAAAACTTCTGTGCCTTTATGTCTCTCTTTCATCTTCCAGGACTCCTATGATACAAATATTATTATGCTTTACTGATTCCCTGTGTTCCCTAAGTCTACCTTCATAGTCCATTACCTTTCTTTCCCTCTTCTTTTCAGCTTCATTATTTTCCATAATTTTATTTTCTATATCACCTATTCAAACCTCTGCTCTATCCTTGTTTTTATGGCCTCCATTTGTGTTTGCGTCTTGGTTGTAGCATTTTTAATTTCAGCCTGGCTAGATTTTAGTTCTTTTATCTCTGTAGTAAGGGATTCTCTAGTTTCTTCTATGCTTTATTTGAGCCCAGCTGGTTTCCTTATAATTGTTTTAAATTCTAGTTCAGACACCTTACTTATATCTGTATTAATTAAATTCCTGGTTGTGAGTTCTGCCACATGTTCTTTCTTTTGGGATGAAGTCCTCTGTCTCATCATTTTGTTCAGAAAAGAAAGGAAGAAAGAAAAAGAACACCAACAACAAAAAACAAAAATCAAAGAGGAAGAACATACACACACACACACAACAACAACAACAGCAACAACAGCAAGAAAAACAAAAATAAAAAACAAGAAAACCAAATAAAAACAAAACTAGATCCTGGATGTTTTTTGGTCTACTTGCTAAAAGAATCTAGATCCCAAAATTAATAATAATAATAATAATAATGTAGAATACATTAAAATAAAATAAATGTAAACTATATATATTAAAATTTAAAAAATAAAAAATAAATTGGAAAATGTAAGAAAATAAGTGAAAAAAATAATTTCAAAGTAAAGAATGAAAGTGAAACAGAAATTAGATCTTATGTCCCCTAGAGCTGAAACTTTGTAGCAGTCTATGATCAATAAACTTGGTGTGACTAGTTATTTGTGCTGGTCTTCTGGGGGATGGACCAGCTGCGTTGATTCTCAGGATATATTGTTTCAGTAGAAATGTGTTTCCAGGGTGGAAGAGGGTAGGGCTTGGTGTACACAGCTCCAGCCTCCAGTAAGTGGTGCTATTTTGCCCCCTGAAGTCTTTCAGCACTGTTGGGCTTATGAAAATGGCTGTAACCTGCTCTCTAGCCTCAGAGTTGAAAGTTTGGACCCCTACTCTTCAGTGAACCTTCAGAGAAGAGCAATGAGTCACCCTATTTGTGTCCTCAGTTTCCCTCTGAACCCTGGATTCACCCTGTCTGTGTTTCAGCCTTTTTATCTCAGGTGTGCCTCAGAGTTTGCAAACTCTAAATTTCAGAGACTCCCAGATGGGGACACACATTGTTTCTCTAGGGGAGGTTTTCACTAGGCTTGCTGGCCTATCCCAGGAAAGCAGTCAGACAACAGCCTGGTGATTTGCAGTTTATAGCAGAAATCTGGCACCAGGACCTGCTGCTCTCTGCTGGATTCCCAGATCCTATGCCTGGGAGCAGCACAGCATCTTGATCTTGGTGCCATCCATTCTTCTTGTGACCCAGGGAATCCTCAGACCATACTGTCCCTTCTGGGATTCTGCCCCTCTTCACCATGTGGGCACCTGTAAACCAGTCAAGGCCCCCATGATAGCAAACCAAATTATGGAAGACACCCAAGTATCCATCAACTGATAAATGGATAAAGAAATGGTATATATATAATGGAATATTATTCAGCCATAAAAAAAACAATGAAATCTTGCCACTTGCAATGACATGGGTGGACCTAGAGAGTATACTGCTAAGCAAAATAAGTCAGAGAAAGAAAAATACCATATGATTTTACTCACATGTGGAATTTAAGAAACAAAACAAAGGAGCAAAGTAGGAAAAAAAGGAGAGAAAGAAATAGCCTTTTAATTATGGAGAACAACCTGATGGTTACCAGAGGGATAGGGGTAGGGAATGGCTAAGTGTATGTGTATACAGTATATATTGTATATATATATATGTATATATATATATATAGTATGTGTATATGGAACAGAAAATTACTTGACATTTTAATGTGTTGTTAACTGTGCTGAATTAACTATTGCTTGAGTTTTTCTCTAAACTTTCCCCTCTCTGATTCTAATTGTAATATTTCAGCTTCAGGAATGTATGGCTTAAAGTAGGACTGCATGAATAAGACTCTTTAGCTACATTGTTGAGTACACAAATTAGTGAGAGCAATTGTGTAATATAGGTGGGGAAAAGAATGTCAATGAAAGAAACCTTGATAGAGTGATTGAGACGTTTCCCAAAACCTAACAAAGAGAAATATTTAGGTGCTTCTTATAGTGTTGCATCAAAAGTCTTTAATAGGATCACTTGAATGGCTCAGTCAGTTAAGCATATGATTCTTGATTTCAGCTTAGGTCGTGGTCTCAGTTCATGAGATCAAGCTCCATGAGGAGTTCTGCATGGAGGTCTGTCCTCAGCAGAGAGTCTGCTTGAGATTCTTTTTCCCTCTGTCCTCTCTTTCTAAGTAAATAAAATCTTTTTTAAAAAGTCTTTAATAATATCTGTGACTTAATCACTGGAGTCAAGGGGAGAGATGTAACAAAACCTGAGATGATGAGTATCCTAGCACTAACAAGGGAGGGTCCAAGACTGGAACTCTCCTCTGAATGCTTTGGGCCACATAGGACCTTTGTGTAATTACTCGAGGGAAAGAGGGACAGAAGCTCCAGTAAGAACTAAGACAAAACTTTATTCTAGCATGATTGGCTGAGGGCTCAAAGTTTCAATATTGTTTTTAAATGAGTTAACGTAAACATCTTAAAGATTAGTTTAGGAACAGAGATTAAGGTCTGCTATATAAATATATATTATTATAATTACAAGTTATATTATGTATTTTATTTTATTATTATATATAATTATTGATATCTTTATATAAATATATAAAAAAGAGATAAAGAACATAGAACAATCTGGTTTTAATAGTTACTTTGGAGGAGAAAAAGGAACACTGAAGGGAGAGGAAGGATTATCAACTTATATTTTATATTGTTCTGAATTATTTGAGTTTGATACAATGAGTTATAATTTTATTATAATTAAAAATTAAACAGCACCGATGATGATAAAATTTACAGTGACCAATTCAACATCGTGTGGACCAACCTCAGTCCATCTCAGCTTTTCACACTAGGCCCTCTCTAAAAATCCTCTAGGATTTTTATTCCTCAAAAGTTACTCCTGCTTCACTTAGTCACTGCACATCAATTAATTTCTGGCCTCAATCCTGTGATGACAAGTTTAATTCTCTGCAATACCAGTCCACCCTGTCACAACCCCCACAGTCTTCCTCCAAACTGTGCATTCAAGACTCAACCACTGACATTCCCAGCTGAGCCTCTGTCCATCATAGCAGCCAACTGGGATTCTGGTCTCTGCCAGTAATGGTACTTTTTGGTAGTCATGATGCCTTCCTTCAAAATGTGTGAAAATACACATACCAGGGAACTAAATGATCTATTTGTATAGTAGATATTTATGGAAGTCATTAAATTTTAAAGTACAGCACAATATATGTATGGATAGATTAAGAAAACTTCAGGTTAAATCCAGTGTCTAGGATGTTGACCAGCTCCAAGAATATCTGCCTTTTTGTCTGTGTTCTGTTCCTCATCCCCCCACCCACCAAAATCAAATTCAGAACACTTAGATTCCTGTAGAGTGATCTGTAGTCTCAGATAATTACTCACCGATCACCTTCAGCTCCAAAGTGGCTTCTTCATAGTCACTGCCTTTTTGAAAAAAACACTTGTACATTCCATTGTCTGAGATCCGGAGACCATAGATTCTCACAGCGACTCTTCCCTCGGTGATGTAATCTTTCACCAACTCTGCTCTCCCTTTGAAATCTACCAGCTGTTCTTTCGCCTGCTCCATTCCATCCTTATACACATACACAGCCTCTGAGAACTGGGAGCGGAACCACCTCAGCTCCATGCTCTCCACATTCATGGCCGGGGACACATAACAGGGTAGCACTGTGTCTGTGCCCAGCATGGCAACAATTGGCTCTGATGGGCCAATGACCAAGAATGAATCTGTGGAATAGAGCCACCATGAAAAGAATATCAATGACCTGCCTGGGCATTTTAGAACACAGCATCATTACTGGCCTAGTAGAATCCCATAGACATTCTGCTATTCACACATCAGTTCTCTGCAGCATACATTCAGGCTGAAGATGGCAGTGAACAAGACAAAGGGCATCTCTACCCAGTCAACAGGCTAATCTCTTATTAAACAAATGATTTTTTTTAATTGCAATGGTGATAAATTCTATGAAGAAAGAGGGAAGAGTGCTGGGAAATCATGAAACCAGAGTTTTTAATTAGGTCTTGGCCATCAGAAAATGCATTCTTCATGAAGGAGAGGTCTGAATGAATTAGAAAAAAAATAATTAGTGAAATAATTCCACCTGATTCTTCTCTTTCATTCATATAATGATTTAATTGCCCTCATGTATGGGCAGATAAATCACTATATTGAAATAAAGGATTTAGAATTAACCCAGGTATATACTGAGTAGTGATGGAGTAATTTAATGCTTCTGTTCAGATAATAAAACAATCTAAGCATATAAAATAAAAAAAATATTGTTACCTGAGCCCCACATGGACACCTGAAGAAGTAGGATAGAGAAGAGGTCTCTTAGCACAGAGAAGTCCAGGGAGCCCACCATCTTTCTCAGAGGAGACAACAGTATGACACACAGTAAGGTCCTGAAAGTAGCTGGATTAAGGACAAAAATGGAATCCATAAGGTAAAAATAATCATGATAACTAAGGCAGTTCACAGTGATTCTAAGAAATTACCTCCAGAAACTTTCAAACAACTATAGTGTGTCTCTCGGGGAACATCAGAGAAGACTTTAACACTCACAAAAAAGAACTTTTGTTTTCCTTCCCCAAGGAAACAGTCTTCATCTTTTTTTTTTCTAAAGATTATTTATTTATTTATTTATTTATTTGACAGAGAGAGAGAGAGACCACAAGCAGGCAGAGAGAGAGGGGGAAGCAGACTCTCCACTGAGCAGAGAGCCCGATGTGGGGCTCAATCCCAGGACCCTAACATCATGACCTGAGCCAAAGGCAGAGGCTTAACCCAGGCACCCCAACAGATTTCGTCTTAACAACCCTGTTCTGCAGTGAAAAATCTGTCCACAATCTCTCTAAACTCTTTTCTAACTCAAGAACATCTTGTCCAGTGGACAAAGAGACACAGAGAAGGCAATGAGCAACCACAGAAAGAGATGGGTCTAACACAAACATTAATTTGGCCTCAAGGAATTCCACCCCTCCCCACATTCCTATATGATGGAGGAGCATAGGTAACTTGGCCTGCCCTCTGCCAACCCCTAGGATCCTTGCCCAAATGCTCTCAGTTCTCTCTCTCGGCCATCACGCACAAAATACAACACTCACATTTTTTATGTTCTTCTTACAGAGATGAAGCCATCTGGAAACTTCTCAGACTCATGGCCACAGGCACCAGGAATAAATACTCTCTGCTATTCCTCTAAGTTACCTATTCTTGGCTGCCCCCAGGTCTCTCCTGGGAGAGTTTCTCCAAAATGCCAAGAAGATATCAGACTTTACAAAACATGGGGCCAGGTTTTTTTATGGGAGTTCAGACAACTGAGAGAAAGACGGCCCCTGCATGGAATCCCTCAGCAGTGCACTTCCCTTTGGCCACCCTGACACACTCAAAACCGAAAGTAAAATAAGGTAAAGAAAGCAAACTTTGACCTGTCATTTATAATAAGTCTATCTAATGAGTACTTACTTACAAAGTATAGATGAGATCAAAAGCAAGTGATTTCTTTCTTTCTGAGAAGTATATTGTCTAGGTTAGTAGCATAGGTATTAAAACTTGATGATCTGATGAGGCTATATACAGCTTAACATTTTGAATGAGTTATACAACCTCTATGTGCCTCAGTTTCCTCAAGTGACAGTGTGTTCAATAATAGTATCTATTCTAAGTTTGGGGTGAAGAGTACATGAATGTATTTAAAGTGCTTAGAAGAGTGTTAGTAACTTATAATTTAAGTATAGCTTGTTAGCAATTTTTATTATATTATTATTAAAATATTATATATTTTTATTTTAATGTCTTGCTCACTCACCACAATATATCTGCTCTGATGATGAATTTTCATCTTCCAGTTGGACCCCTCATTCCATTAGGCAGGAAACTGAGAAGACATGGTCACAGTCACACTCTCTGACTCTTCTTGCAGACAAAAATTTTCTCCACTAATATCTGGATTTTATCCATCTCAACCAGGATAAAAGAAAAACAGTATAAAATTCCCCAAATGATTCTCTTGAGACTTTGATCTTCCTTCAATGCTATAAATAATGGAAGTGATAAGGATGAGATTTCTGTCCTTTACCTACCTAAATCATTTTAGTTTTGAAGATCCTTCAAGTTCCGTGAACTCTAGAATAATTGTTTCTTGCTTAGAATCACAGAAAGAAATTCTGAACTAGAGATTGAAAAAATTTTAAAAACTTGAATCTACATTTTTGAAATTCTATATCTAAGATTGAACATCTATATATGGTTTATAAGATACATAGCAAAACAAGAAATAAATTATTACAAACCAGACATATTCTAACACAATTGTAGATATCGCACCATTATTTTAAAATAAAAATATTCAGGGAGAAATCATTCAAAGAAATGAAAATGCCTTTTCAAATAGATACATTCATTAACAATATGGACTTTCAAGTATTGCATGGTGCTAATAACATACAGCTGGATTTTAAAAAAGCAAAATCAGTTGGGAACTCAAAAAAAAGAAATTTGTAGTCAGTCAGAAAAGAACAGAACTGTTATAGAACATATAAATGAAGTTATAGAAGTTTTAAGTTATATAAACTGTGCTATACAAAATTTTTATGACTTTGTGAGATCCACTAATTTCTCTTTATTTTTTATGAATATAAATCCACTGCAGGCAGTTAAGATGGATTAGTAGAAATGACCTGGTGTGACACTTATCGAGTCCCTTTCTCCACTGCACTGGGGGTGTCTGATCTTTCCCAGGTGTTCTTATATAAACAAACACCAAAATATCTGCTTATTTAACTATTCTTTTTGAAACTTGTTCAAGTATTTAATTTCAGTAGAGATTTGTATTTACATTTTCTAAGCAGTCAGGGATTTGACATGCATGTGAATGATACTTGAATTTGTTTATGAAATAAGTCACTGCCACAGGAAGACCACAGTCTCCCTTGCAGGTACCTACTCTATTGGGAGAGCCTAGCAGAAGAAGAGAAACACAGATAAAGACAGCATATGGCTCCTCCATTCCTAGGCAGCTAACTTCAACAGACAACATGTACCAAACCTACCCTTCCCCTTCCTCCAACTTAAATAACAGTGGCTACCCAAAGTGGAATAAACAGAACTTGGAATGTATCTCCAAATCTTCTCCCTGCTCCAAGCCCCTGTGTTCAAAACCTGCAACCTTCACTCTTTACATAAGACAAATTTTGTGAGGCAGAAATTTCTGATTCTTTGTCCAGAAATTTCTTCCTTTTGTCCTTACATTTAGATTTTCATTTTATCACTTAGATCATTCTAATTTCTACTCAGGAATGTAAAGGCTATGTTTGTAGCAATGAATCCAATGTGACAGATGTATGATGGAAGCTGATTCTTCTTCTTTTGTACATAATGGGTTTTCTGGACTGTAGACACTTTCCAGTTTTTGTTTGTTTGTATGTAGTTCTAAAACTTTAAAAAGTTTTATATATAAATGGCATTTTTTTCCTCCATCAACTTAACTCTTTCTGAAGTGCCCTTGTTCTGATTCTGGCCCCTAATCTGCTTCCCAGTTCAGAAAACCTGTTAAAGGACTGTTGAAGCTCTGGATCTCATATGCTTAATTAAACTTATGTTTCTTAAGTTTTATCTCTTTGATTTAAAGTATCATATTCTCAATGTGGTTTTAATTTGAATCTCCCTGATGGCTAGTGATGATGAACATTTTTTCATGTGTCTGATAGCCATTTGTATGTCTTCATTGGAGAATTGTCTGTTCATATCTTCTGCCCATTTTTTGATATGATTGTCTGTTTTGTGTGTGTTGAGTTTGAGAAGTTCTTTATAGATCCTGGATATCAACCTTTT